>JAGFPH010002185.1:90660-110614 GCA_018207615.1 Philaenus spumarius
CACAGGCTTATGAGTGTGCAAAATTGCGCAAAATCCTTACATGGATAGTGAAAAAATCATTTATAGGGAGTTTCCTATCAATTTTGTTCCTTGTTCCGGGGACTGTACCTGAATTACCTTTGCACAGAATTGTAGCAAATTGAATTACCTTTCGAATGATATAGCTAAAAATTGCACACAGGCTTATGAGTGGAAGAAATTGCGCAAAAACCTTACATTTATTAATAATTAAGTACCTGGAGACCGAGCTAAAGCTCGCGCGATTATAAGCAGGGCTATGATTTCAATAATAAATATTGGATTATTGAGTTTTGAGGTTAGGCCTATAACATTAAACAACTAAATAAAGGGTATATACAACATTAGGCTTACCTGTAATAAAAATACAGTTTAAAGGATTAACCACAATCTCAACGCTATGCCTCAGAAATAAGTCAGGCCTAAATTAAAGTATTATTTCAATATCGATTTATTCCTAGGGCCTAGTTCGCTCACGTCAATAACTACTATTATTGCAAATTTCCGTGAACATCGTTTAGGTTAGGCCTATAACATTAAACAACTAAATAAAGGGTATGTTTATTATGTATTCGTTGCCATGGTAACTATAAATAGATACAACATAATTAGGCTTACCTCTAATAAAATATACAGTTTAAAAGAAAGCAGATGATTATTGTAATGGCAATGAAAACATTTGCATCAGCTGTGCTTTGTATTGTTTAAAATGGACAATTTTCACTTTTTAATTTAATAAAAAGACGTAGAAAACGAATTTTCCCAGACTGGTGACCATTTCCAATCGATTTCTCGTGGCCAAAAGCCTAATATAAAATCAAAAAATCAAAAATCCTTAGACGGAGATTCCAGATCCATTTAGCAGACAAACAATTATCTCTCGCTTTAGAAGATAAGATAAATCATTTATCGGGAGCTTCACCAATTTTGTTCCTTGTTCCGGGGACTGTACCTGAAATACCTTTGCACAGGATTGTAGTCAATTTAATTACCTTTCGAATGATATAACCCAGAAATTGTAATCGATCTTATAAGTGGGAGAAATAATGCAATTTCCTCACTCTAACTTTGCCATTTTGGTTTGAATAAAATAGGCCGCCATTTTGTGTCAAATCGAAAAATAAAAAAATCAGTGTCTGGGAAATCCTATAAGGACCCCTTTCACTAAAAGTTCAAATATTTTGAATCATATTTACTTCCATTTTATCAAGGTGGGAAAACTCCATATACTTACATAACCTTAAATCCTACCCAAAAATGATTAATCGGTATAACTCCACAATTTTGAATCGGATCGAAAAACAAAAAGAAGTATATCTGAAGAATCCTACTAAGACCCTTTCACCAAAAAATCAGCAATTTTGAAGCATATTTACTACCACTTAACAATCCAGGAATAAAACATATATATATAAATTAATGAATTTTGGGTATCGTCTCCAAATGGTCTGAAACGGATAGAAACGATGTTTTACCGTCCTCCGACGAACCGTTTTCAAGTTGGGTCGAGTGTAATAGCTCTTATTTTCTTCAAAAATTCGGCTAAAAATGTGGAAAGGTCTAGCGAACAAGTTTTTCTCCATTTCAAATGAGGAAATTAAATAAGGTTTTACAAAATCAAAACCAATTAGTAAAAACTTTTGTAAAAATGGGCTAAAATGTAAACTTCTGATTTCATTTTTACTCCTGTGTTCAAACTCTTGTAAAATTTAGTCTTAAATTTAGCCATTTTGATTAGGATGGTCCAAAATAGTGTTTCATAACAAAATGTTCGTCTTGCCAAAGGTCTTTAATACAGTAAGGCATATTACAAAATACTCAACTGAAAGAAAGATTCGTAGCAGCATATGTTTTTGATACCTGTTCCTTGTTTCTATGGAAAATTGTTCATAGCAGATATTTTTAAAGTTGTTTTTAATGTCCACTTTTGTAAAATTTTAGTAGTGTTATTAAAATATATTTTTATTTTCAACAACATTATCGACTAAATGGTAATGTTAATTATTATTTATAAGAAAATTAAAAGTAACAATGAAATTTGGTAAACATTTTAGTATTTTAGGTTTTAAAAGGTTCATTCAAAGTACCGGTACACTAATTTTATTCTGAAGTCAAACTTCAGATAACTTAACTTAAATAGTTTAAAAACTAAACTTAGAAACTTTTATTTTCTGCTTTATATAAAGGTAAACAAAAAGAAGTACTGTATTCTTTTAAAATATAACTGTGTATTTAAATGTTAGTCTCTTGCTACTGATTATTTGGAGTTAATTCTTGCAGATCTTGGATGTAATTTTATTTTCATGCCTGTTTTAGGCCTTAAAATTAATTCTGGCACTGGTAAAATATCTTCCATTTTTTCTAAAGACTCTATGTGGAAATTTAGAAGTATTGATGCTAAAATTGTCTTTTCTTCCAAAATGGCAAATTTTTGACCTATAACAAACAAAAATAATAAATAATATGGCATGTAAGTAGCAAGTATATATATTTATATATAGTATTCAGTATATAAATACCTTCTTTATCCGTCTAGTGATCCACTTTTCGGTATTTATACTACCGCGGTTTTGGATGACTCAAGCATCCATCCTCAGGTATCACTGAAAGACTTATAGTTGATTTATTTCGTTTTTTGCCTTACTGGACTGGATATATTTACATAAATACCTTAATTCCTTGTACTGCTCGCAGTCCTATTGTGATCACTCTTTATTTGGTGACTTACGTTTCGCCTATTTTTTCAGGCATTTTCAAAACCGTTTATAAAAATTTTAAAATGATTTGCATTTGCTTAATGCGCTTCAAAAAAAAACTATAAATTACACATAAACACTTACTTGACAACATTGCAGACAGAATATTTCGTAGACAAGGTTACAAACTGGCTGTTAAAACAAAAAACAACTTGGATAAAGCAATCAAACCAAAACATAAAGAGGATTGCCCTTACAACGCTAGTGGAATATATAACACCATTTGTGACATTGCGAAAAACATTATATAGACTAACAGGAAGATCATTCAAATCTTCTTTCAAAGAGCACATTCACAATCGTAATCTTAACCCAAACCAATCAAAATTTGCTGAACATTTAATAGACACCGGTCATACTTACACCAATATCCATAATAATTTGCAAATTTTAAATAAATGCTGCAAAGGACCAACCATGAACGTAATTGAAGATTTCCACATTTATAAAGCTACTATTTTAGATCCAAGCTCCTTGTTGAACAAGAAGATATATTTCCAATCCAACACTTTGTTTGACAGTATTATTAGAGCCGAACCTTTTCAATCTCCAAAATAAATAAAATTACATAAAGCTAACAAATCAGTACTGATACAAGCATGGGCCAGAGTGCATGTGTGCAATTTGCTCATTTTAAAGAAACTACATCGGTATATTTATGTAATAACTTTTAATGTTCTGACGACCTCGCAAGAATGATACCTGAGGATGGATGCTTGAGTCATCCTAAACTGTGGTAGTATAAATACCAAAAGTTGATCACTAGACGGATAAAGAAGGTATTTATATACTTAATGCTGTATATTAAAATCAGTGATCCGGAAACTATTCCATAGTGAAAAGAGCAAGTATATATTTATATATACTACATGTTGCTTACATTAATTACAGATGACAATACCATAACATATCAAATATACAAATTACGTCTGTATGATATACAATATTTCCTTCAAAATACAAATTTTTAAGAAAGGAGTTACAATCATTTATTTGATTATGAGCAATATACAACAAAGAATTTGTCATTAAAAATGTACAGTCTGTTAAAAACTGTGTTTAGAAATGTTAAGTTTTAGCTGAGGAATTGATGACAGTTTTTAAAATATTTAGTATTGATTTTGGCATATCTTGTGAGAGTCTTAAATAAATAGTAGCTCATTCTAGTTTTGACCATCAGTTATATGCTATGTATTGTATTACACATTTATCTATGGCAATGATGATGAGCCCATTGATTGATGTTGCATATTTATGACATAACCCTACCTATTACAGTTCAGGTTCTGGAGTTTTTGCTGAAAAATTAACATTCACTTGACCAGGATGGATTGGTTTTAAAAGAGTATCAATTGGTGTTCAGATAGCCAGAAGGTAAAACAATTATGGATTTAGTCATAGATCAGTTTTAAATAAAGGAAATAAGCTGGAACTCAAATTACACTTTTATATAGTAATTTGTGTTTACAAATGTTTGTCTTTATGCTTTACAAATAAAATGTTGATAACACAAAAGAGAGGACAAATGATAACCATGTTTCATTAGGCACAAATTATCAAGACAGAAGAAGTGAATTAATTATACAAGCAACAAAATATTGAAGTTACCCAAACAAAATAATGGAAATGACATGTCGCTGTTGCTTGTGCACTGAAATGCAAGAGGTGTGATGAATAAAATGGTGGAACTGAGTAGTGAAGTAGTGAAATATAACAGCGAAATAATCTGCATACAGGAAGCCCTTCCTACCAATGAATCAAGAGAGACTACCTTAAATCAAGGACTATGATTGTCATCATGTATCAAGAAAAAATGAGGAGTTGCCACCTTTATACATAAAACCTTATTAACTGACAATGTCATAACTGGTATGAAGGGAAACATAGAATACTTATCAATAGTTGTCCCTATGTCAGACGATTTGTCAAGCGATCACTTACCTGTGTACTGGAAACTGGGGTTCTCTACTGTAAATAACCCTGACACAAGACCGAATCTAAAGGGTAGATACAAGATAAAAGAATCATACTGGAGATTATTCAGAAAAGAAACAGCTTTATTCATGTAGACATCAGCAACACTCCCAAAAGCTTGGAACAGGTGATCATTAATCCAGCAAATAAAAGTATACCGAGAATGAAACATAATACAACAATTAAACTATGTCTGGTAGACAAAAGAGATTTCAAAATTGTTCAGAGATAGGAAAAAAGCCAGAAAATGTGGAGAGTAGTCATACGTCAGAAAACCACACGAAATATACCTAGCAGCTGCCAACCAATAACAAGATGGCTATTAAAACAGCTGAAAGCATATTCCAGAAAACATTATTTTATGAACTCAATAAACTGCAACACACCATCTATTACAGTATGGAAAAATTCAACACAATATTCAAATTAGTGAGTTCAGATAACACAGCTGTGACAGAGAAGTCGAAGATTGCTGAGGTAAGGATAAGGAGTATCCTTAACAATTGGAAGCCCAATTCCTTGGCCATTTAACCTAACAGTAGAGGAGCAATATCTGACCTGTAATATGGAGAATAATTTTAGACAAAAGGATACTATGAATTAGCCTTTTATTGAGTATGAGTTCAAAGCAGCACTTACTTTGCATGATATAGCCCAGGAGATGATGGAATACACAATGCTTTGTTTCAAAACACATAAAATGTATACTAAACTACATTATTAAAATATTTTTATAGTACAGGAGAATTTCCCGAAAAGTGAAAACTCGTGAAAATTAAAAATTAAAAACTCTGCAAAAATAGGAAAGACACAAGAAAGGAAACCTCATATCCGCCAATATCTCTGACATCATGGAGTATGCAAATTGATTAGAGAAATAATCAATGAAAGATTAAAATTGAAATTGGAATCAGAAGAATTATTGAATGAAGTACTGTGGATGCTTTACTGATAGAATAAAATAACAAGAAACAATGTACAGTTGCCGTAATGATTGATTTTGAAGCGGCATTTGATAGAGTGCAAAGCAAATTCATTGTTGCATTAGTGTATGAATCTGATCATAAGAGGCATAATGCTGAAATTCCTCTACAATTTCTTGGTCAAAAGAAAAATTAAAACCATTGTGAATAGTGTTGAATCTGAACCAAGACCAGTAAACAATGGAACACCACAGGGATCAGTCCTGAGCTCCACATTATTTAATATAATGCTAAGTGACATTGCAGCCAATTCTTCAAAAAACATAGATTACATTAGTTTTGCAGACGATTTGACAATATGGCCCACTCAAGAGAACCCAGCCCAAGCTGTTCTTGAATTGCAGCAAGCCATAAACTCAGTGTTCCAATGGACAATAAAATGGAACTTAAAGATGTCTGAAGAGAAAACGGAAACTACAGTTTTTACTACAATATACTTTCTCAAGAATTTTAAGCAGTAGGTATATATTAATTACCATTTATACTGCATTACAATACAAATATAAAGATCCTTGGTGCAGTTTTAGATTCTAATTTTCTGTGGGGTTCACATATTGCATACTACAGAGCCAATGGATAGGAAAAATGAATGCTATGAAAGCGGTGGCAAGCAGAGTTTGATGTGCAGGTACTGTTACTCTTAGACAGTTTTATCTGACATTCATTAGATCAAAGTGATGTATGAGTCTGAGGTTTGTTGCTGCATGTCATTTCAAGAAATTGGAGGTAATTCAGAACAGCTCTATGAGAATGTGTCTGGGATATCCTAAAACAGTGTCCAGTCGACGGAGATAGAACTGGCAATTGAGTCTTTAAAACTATACATCAGGATAATGTTTTTGGCAAAACATATAAAAATCCAAACTCTCCCACGGAACCATCCTCTGGAAAAACAATTTTGTTTGTAACTTCTTCAATAATATTTAACATGGAACTTAACTCTATACAAAGTGCACCAGAAGTTTTTCTAATTATGAGCTCCACTCCTCCATAGTTAATTAACAACATTAATATTTTAATATTGAACTAACCATCCATGGAATTGGAAAGATGAAGTAATTCCAGAATGCCTCTTACAGACTACCTTCGATTATACAGGGTGGGTGGAAAGTCAGAGAACAGCTTAATATTTTGCATATAACGAAAATTTGAAGGTAGATGTGATTAAGGTACCTACTATATAATATGTAAAAATACTATTTTATTAAGATATCAAAATTTGGTCCGCCATGTTGGATCCGTCATTTTGAATGTAACTTTTTTTGAAGTGATAACTTATATTGGCCCGTAGATACTTCAAACTTTTTGTGAAGACACAAGTCAGAGTGTGAAGGTATTGGAAGTTAACAGAGGAGGGTTATAGGAGAGAGTGCTCTGGAAGCTTGTATTAAGTCGAAAGTAAGTACAACTGTTGATGCGAATGTGGAACAAAAAATGCTGCTTAATTAGATATGCAGCATAAATCTTGAACTGAAAATGTGAAATAGTATAATAATATATTCCTACCTGGCCTGCAGAAGTTAACTAAAAGAGTTGTTTTACCAAGGATATTATTTGGTGGTTTATCAAATGATTTTAAGAATGTTACTTCCTCCAGACGTTTGAAACAAAATCTAGAAGAACTTTTCTGATTGGGGAACATTTAAAAAGAGATAATATAAAATTGTTGTGTGTATTTATTTTCCTTTCATGTTTTCAGGTTTGAAATAGTTTAATTTGTTTTTGTATTGAGTATTGTTGTTGTTGACAGCAGTATGTCTCTTGATTTAATACTATCTGGTTGTTGTTTTGGTTTTTAAGACTTTTATAGTTTTGATTATAATTGCGTTTTTTTCATAACAACGACAAGGCTTTTTGAATTTTTTGTTTATTACACCCTTATAAAATTTGCATGTAAATCAAAATACTGTAAATCCTATATTAAAAAGTGTAAATAAATAAATTTGAACTAAACAATATATTACATAAAAAAACTAAATAAAATTGAATTTACTAACCAATACAGTTTCTTGGTCCAGCACTAAAAGGTACAAAAGCGTAGGGATGTCTGCCTTTCACATTCTCTGGTAAGAAATTATCAGGATTAAACTCATTTGGATTTGGATAATATTCAGGGCTGCGATGAGTATTGAAAATACTTAATCTAAGCTCAGTACCACTAGGTATAAGGTACTCTCCTGAAAATTGGTTAAACAAACAGAAAAATTAACACTTTAAGAAATAATACATTTATTTATTTATTTTATAATTTGATTTTAAATTGTTGTGTTATTTTATAAGAATTTTGAGTGGAGAATAAATAATAATAATTAAACACTAAGCTAGAAATCTGCATCTTTTATAGATCATATATTATATTTATTTAACATAAACATAGGTTGAAGAATTTGAATAATATTTTACTCCTCTTACATTTAGATTTGATACATTTATAGATAGAGTTAGAGGCTGAGTTAATGGATAAAATATTATCACTTTTTTTTAAAACTACTCGCCAACTAATCAATTCTCTTTAAAAAACATTAAAAATATTTATTGATAAATAATTATATAGCCTAGTATTTTTTAAAACTAGATAATTCTTCCAAAGGAAGCTCTGTTAAATCCCTTTTACTCTCTATCCATAAGAACGGCACAAAGCTGAAAGTTCCTAGGTCAAATTCAGGTAAAGACTTTGGACGTTTATGTTGGAAGTTGAATTTAAAGTAATGTTATATCTCAATAGTGCTTTTCACTTTATAACCACAACAAAATAATTGAAACCCTGTACTCGAGCTAAAATATCACATGCCACCGTTCTCAGTTTTATCCGTGTTAAGAGCACTAAAAGAGTAAAATATAAATACTTAATGTGAAAGAGTCTAGTCTGAAAGTGAGATTTTATTTATGCCTCTTTAAGATCAATTAAGGATCGATTCTCCAGGCATCTTTCATAATTTTTGGCATATTTTGCGTCTAATTCACCAACATTGTCTTCCAATAGTAAACCAATAGTCTTCGTTCTGTTTGTAACCTTCCCGAGTCAGCAAAAAATAAAATAAAGAGAGTATAAATAAATTAAAATAGTGACCAAAAATGTCTTTCATGTCAGTATCAAAAAATGGCTGGCTGAAAGAGTGTTTTCAATGCTGAAGAAAGTGAAAATTAAACTTGCAAAGAAAGTCAACAAAAATGTTGTCACTGACAGCTTTGCAGTAAGATCCATAGTTAATCTAAGGTTGCTCTACTCCCCTCTCATAAGGTAAAAGTAACCCACGAGTTAAATTGTTATTTAAAAAAAAAATAAACTAGAATGATTGATATGTAAGTAAGTTAAATAAGGGCATGAAAACATGGACAGTGAGCATGGAAAGGAAATTAATAATTGAATTGTGATCAAATAAATAATAGATTTAAAGTTCATCAATCTGTTTGGCAAATAATAATACAATAAAAATGATATTAAGTTAATATTAAGTACCGGTTCACAATATTTTGCTGTTTAGGATTGGGTTTTGAGAGATAATTTATTTATTCACAGAACCTTTATGTACTTAATAATTTGAATAGCAAAAGCAACAATAATAATAAATCATATTTTAATGTGCTAGGCATTGGGAAGCTTTAGACTCTAGATACAAACTAAGAATAATTTTTAAGTAAATTGAAACCCCCATAAGACATTTATAAGCAATTATTTGACTTTCAATAAGACACCAGCCAAAGATGTTTTCCAGGGTAGTATTACCTATGGATAATGGTGTTTACGTCAAAGCAGTCTATTTCCCTGCATACACAATATTATATTGAATGTACTATATGACTTCTCCTAGATATTAAAGAGGGAAGCTATTGTTAGATACTCAACAGTGCATCTTGCCTTGTGGGATTTATCACACATCACACCTGCTGTTTAGACATCTGATAATGTCCTTGAGCTTTGCCAGCTTTTGGTATAAGAAGCTCGAACCAAAGAAGGAAAACGATAGTCAAAACAAGTCAGTAGCTACAATATTTTAATAGCCACCTTTTCATAATTAAGTTTACATATGGTATGAACTTGTATAATGATTAATTATTTACCTAATTTAAATTCCTTTTTAAGTTTCCTACCAATAAATGGAACACTTGGATAAAGTCGCAATGTCTCTTTTATCACCATTTCCATATATTTCATTTCCTTGAGATCATTCATTGTTATTCTCCTTTTTTCACCTTGAAATATATGTTGCAGTTCATCTGCCACTTTATCCTGAAATAGACAATCGCCTAACCAATCATCAAATGAAATAGTATTGTTCCTGTTAAACTAGTTTGATTGTCAACAAAAAAAATGTTTCAACATTGTTAGAGCATGTAATAAATTTACACACTTTTTCCCTTATTGCACTTAAAATTATACTTATAAATTTATAGAACTTTATCACATTTATCACTCTTTTATCAAAACAATTTTTTATTTCTCACCTACCATTGATAAAATGTATTTGCATAATGTATTAGCATTGGTACATTTAAGGGCGGAATATTTGGATGGATCGATCCAGGGCCTTCGACCAAGGGGGCCCCAAATACTTTTTAAAAATTACTAAAAACATTTCAACATAAAATTTTAAAAATATGAAGTGATAATTTAGAGACCTTTTTGAAAATGTTGAGATAGGGAACCAATCATAAAGATAACGTAACATTTTTTCAACATGAGAACCCTAAATTATCTGTAATTATAATATACTAATAACTTCTTCCAATTCACACAACTATGGGGGAAGAGAAGTCAATAAGCCCTGATGTCAATAAAGTCCACGTTTTTGTGAAATTGCATTTCGAAAAACTTATCAAAAATTTTGCACAAGTAAATTGCAGAAAAAGCCTTTTAAATACTACTGAGTATGCCTTATTTGCATATTACATTTCAAAACTAAATACAAAATAACTGAATATTGTACATTTTTTAAATAACTTTTTGAAAACTATTATTTTTTTTCTATGGGTCCCCACCCTTTTCCCAGCTCCAGGACCCCCAGTGGTCTTAATCAGGGACTGTGTATTAGTAGCCAATGTTATAAGTCTCCAATTTTGATATCAACTGAATTGGATACCGAGTCAGAAGGAAAGCGAAGAGTTTAGCTTTATTGTTTATGAGTTGAACTAAATAAATCTATTTTTTAAATGTTTTGGCTGGATTATTTACAACCACCATCAGTTTTAATGAAAGTAAAACCTAAAAGGACTTCAAAATCTAAGAACCCATAGTTAATTATTGACAGCATTGAATATAACTCTTAATAATAATTTGTGTTAAATAATTTCTTCCAGTGAATTAGTTGTGTCTGTAAATTAGGTGAGAACCTCAAAATAGATCCTTCTAAAGTCACTAAACTCACAAATAAAATTATTTTAAAAATTTAATTTAATTTAATTTTATGAGGATATTATTATACATTATTAAATGTAAGAGTGTGGGTTACCAAGACACCTAAGCAGCTGAACTTCATATAAATTATGTTTTTATAATGTAATCTTGAGTATAAAAACAATGAGCATCGTGTTATGAGTGAACATATTTCACCTGAATATCATGGTGATTTCCTAGGAGCAACAAACACCAACTGATTGCTGCAGTCGTAGTGTCATGACCCTAGAACAAAACAGAATTGCTGGTGTAGCTTTTGCAAGAGAAGTACAACTTCTAATCAAATTAATTTGTAATAGCTACGTTTAAACATTTATTTTTATTATACTAATGATATTTCAATGAAACATCAGAAGATAATTAATGTTTAAATTAAAGTTTGTGTTACATTACAAATTCGAACCTGAATTTTGAAGTTTTATATGTTTTAAATGTTGAAGGTTTTAGTGGTGGGGAAATGTTTTTTCCATACCAAAAACTTATCTCAAATAAAATCAACTGCTGCATAACTATGTATGGTTATAGAAAGCTTTTGTCGTAGCTTGTTAGCTTTCATGAATATACATACTAGAGTCAAAAAGTTCCCGGAATTAATTTCTAGAGACACCTATCGCAGTCGCCCGTGAGAAATTTGTTTTGCAGCAGTTGGTACTACTCCTGGGGAGGGAATATCGGTAGCTCAGTTGTCTTTGTTCACCGGTGGAGAGTGCTAATCGTGTGTCTGCAAGTTTACAGTTTTGTTTAAAAAATGGCGAATAGTGAACAGCAAGCAAACATTAAATTCTGTGTTTTGCTTCAAAAGTCACCTTCTGAGACTCTTGTGTTGTTAATTCAAGCTTATGGAGATGAGGCGATGAAGAAGATTCAAGTTTACAAATGGCACAAAAAGTTTTGTGAAGGTTGCGTAAGCATTGAAGATGACCCTCGTAGTGGACGACCTTCAACCTCAACCACTGATGAAAACATTAAGCTAGTACGGTAACTTGTACGTGTAAACAGAAGACTAACGATTGACGAAATCACATTTGAGTTAAATTTATCACACGGTAGTGTCCACAGTATCCTTCATGACCACTTGAACATGCATAGAATTTGTTTGCAAATGGTTAAAAAAATGTTCACTGCCGAACACAAAGAAAACAGCTCATGACAACGCCCCTGCACATCGGTCCCTGTTAGTACGAAATTATTTAGCCAAGAACAAGTGTTACAACGCTAGAACATCCAACCTACTCGCCCGACCTCGCGCCAGCCGATTTCTTTCTTTTCACGCGGTTGAAAACATCTTTGAAGGGAAAACAATATGCAGATGCTGAGGCAGTCAAGCAAAATGCTACGAAAGCGATGAAAGAACTATCACAAAATAAGTTCCAAAAGAATTTTGAAGTGCTGTATAAACGTTGGGGCAAGTGTGTTGTTGCAGAAGGTAAGTATGTTGAGGGAAAATAAATTTGTTCAATAAATAAATTAAACCAATTCCGGTAACTTTTTGACTCTAGTAGTATATTCTTGCAATAACTAAAGCACCCTATATCGTACTAATATTCTTTTACTAATGAATCACCATTCTTGATTTCAAATTTCAATTTGAGTTTTTAGTAAATATTATAATAGTTAAAATGTTTAATTAAATTTCAATAAAATAAAATATTTTTTTTTAATTAAGTCATAGATCAAACTGATTTACAAGTAGACTAGACCTTATTTTAGATGCCAATGTTAATAATTAAAGACGCATACATGGAATACAAGCAAAATGAAAAATGTTCTAAACTATTTGACATGGTGCCCATTGTTGTATAAAACATGTTCTATTATGTGTTGTAATAACAAATTATTTACTGACACATGTAAGTGAGGGTCTATAGTTTGAAAATGCTATCCATAAATGGCAAAACAGCTGATGCCATCTAAAAAAGGTAATATCAGCAGGTCAGTAGGTAAACTTCTACCTACTATTTTATATTTTAATATATGTAATTATTATTATGTTGGATTATGTATAATTAATACCACCTTATCATTTATAAATAAAAATTTAATTTTGTAATTTCTTAGTATTGAAAAAAAAAAACAGTTAGTTACAACACTTTAAGTCGGCTGATTACCATGGGACAAACACACAATTGTTTGTATTATGATAAATAACGATACAGTATCGAGTTTTTTCTCAAATAATGATTATTTATTACATTATTAAATATATGAACTTCTCTAGTATATAATTATTTTATATTTTACTAGCAGGTACTCGCCACTTTGTCCGAAGATAAGAATAACAAATGAAATAAATATTAGATAAATACTGAGCTGAGCTTTACTATTACATGCAATTCAAAAAACCCTAACCAATTAAGGCCTAGAAACGTGATGAGTTGTGTATCGGGAAGTAGTAAAAATAATGTTTCCACCATTTTGTCACTCATAACTCAGGGACAAACAGGAACAATAAATGTTCCCAGTACGCATCTAGTACAAACGCGAATGAACACAGTACGTTATGACCAGCAGAGAAATGCCAGTTATCTGTGCAGGGCCGGATTTAGCATGGGGCAAAGTGGGCCCGTGCCCATAGCGGCAAATTTTTAGGAGCGGCAAAACGGCAAAATTGGAATTTGGGAAATAATATTACAGTACTGTACAAAACTAAAACTCCATTCCAGTTTACAACAGCATGCGTATGAGCGCCTGACACAGATGTAGTCATGAATGAGCTAATGCCAAGTTATTCGTTTGACTCAAACTAAATGTACGCCTGTACACTGATGTGTTTGTGAGTGTATGTGAGAGATAGATGCGGCCACTGCTTCGTGCATCCTCGGCTCTGTTCGGCGGCGAATCAATAAACTTCGTGCCTTCGGCTAACACCGAGAAAGGCGAAAAATCACAGTTGTCTGTTTTGTCATTCGTTCAGTTCAGTCTTATTGTTGTTTGCTTTTCACTATCACCATTTTTTCACTGTTCTTGTGCTGCAGCACAACTCTTCAGTGCGATTCATTCAGTGTAAAACTGATTTACTTTACTTTTGTTTTTAAAGTTTTAAACGTAGTAGCCTTTAGTAGTGTAGTGTAGTGTGTTTTAAAGAAAAGTGTTTTCAAACTCAACATGGATGGACGTAATTGTTTAAACTGTATAACGTATAATAAACTTGAAATACGTGATTTGAAATTGATGTGTCTTTTATTATTTTGCAAAACCACTTCTGAATTTCACCTTGTATAAATTACGTAATAACGTAATTAAATTTGTAAAAGTAAAATTAGATTTAGCCCCCTCACCTCCTGTTGGTGTAATCATGCAGAAATATCAATAAAAATTGAGTATAATATTTCTCTAAAGATGAAACATTTATTTGTTTGTAATTCAAACTACATATATTACAACCAGAAACGTTGTGGCACTGGTACGTTGATTCCGTTTTACGTGTTTTATACCTTGTGTTGTTTTTATTCAATTGATAGCAAGGCAGCTCAAAGTCCTCGAAACTGACTGAATGTATTGAACTATACGGAGTTTTACCTGCTTGTTTCTCATTAAGAGCAAAGAATACTCCGACAGGAATAAAAAAGACCATGCGCACATAGCGCTCGTTTAAAAATACAAGTAGTTTGATCTGTTGTTACAGGAGTAAAATACAGAAACACTGTTGTTAAAAAATTAATGCATTGCGTACGGTTTATAAGAAAGAACTATCAAAAGTTAAATATTCGTCAATGAAGATTGGACAAGAAATCGTTGCATGTAAACAGTACTCACACTTTCGATTTATTGTAACGATAAATTTTTACGATTTATCGTAGCGTGTAAACCTGGCTTAAAGCTCAATGGTGCTCGACCAGGATATTTTGACAATAATATAGAGATACATTTGGATTCGTCAAGATTTTAACTTTCTAAAACTGCCATCCAATCAAACGTCACTTGCATAGTTCCAAAGATATGGAATTGTCTGTAAACCTTTGCAATTGGACAAATTTCAACGAATAAAACAGTATATTTTGAGTTCAAGATATCTCTTATAATTCGAATTATTTCAATAGACTTTTTTATATCTATTTATAGACCAAAGTTCAATCTTTCGTTTGGTGTAAAGCAAACTATATTTACTCTAACGGTTTTGTTCGTACAGTTCTGAGAAATACCGACAAATGGGAAATTCAAAACACGACTTTCTCACGCTCCCGAAGTAGCACTTCCAACGGGTTTTCACACAGAACGTCGTTTTTGATATGTCCGTGAGAAGTTCAATTCGTTTGATCTAATTTTGTGATTATTTTGTGATTCAAGTAAAACTAAGTCAAATACTTTTATGAAATAATTTACAAGTATACAGTTCAATTCTTTAATTTATTCTCTACACTTTCTTATAGTAATATTTCATATTTGGGCAAGGAATATATTCCTAAATTACTATTCATACTAGGCCTAGTTTTGTTGGGAGTCTTGGAACTAGTGTTTTCAAAATAAGAAATTTGAAATTGATAAATATTTTTATACAGTTCTATTCAGGACTAAATTACGAAATTTTTTACATTTACGAAAAAAATACATAAAATGTTCACTACTTTTTATGTAGGCCTAAAGTTGAACTTTTTCCTTTCGTTACTAAACATTTTTATTTCTTGAGCTAATAACTTTGTAAATTTTACATCAATAATTTTTTTACTGGCATATATAAATTCTTTGAACCTTTCTCTACAAAAAAATCTATTGAAGAGTTTTGGATTGGTTTATAATTACTATATTTGGCAAATTTTTGAAAATATGCTTGCACAACCACCGAAATAGCTTGACTTCAGAAAAACGATAGCGTTAACACTTCTAGTGTTAATTGTGGGGAGTGCGGCAAATTTGGGGGGCCCATAGGCGCAAAATATGTAGATCCGGCCCTGTATCTGTGAACCTTTATTTATTTATGTCACATTTATTGAGGTTTTCAACAAACATGGAATAGTAACAAAACTAAGAGAAGACTGTTAAGTATTAGATTAGAAAAATTGGGCAACAGAAGTTATAAAAAAAAACAGGGATTGGCATTTTTAGTTTCTTTATGCAAACTTGTCATACTTTCACAAACAAAATCGATGAATGATTTTCTAATCAGAGGTGAAGTAACATACCAATCTGACATGAACAAACCAGTGTCAGTTTTGAAGAAAGGTAAAACACTAAAGAACTCAGTTATTAATGAGGTTTTCCTTGTGGTGTTATTGTTAAGCCAGCCAAGATGAATGGGGTTAAAACATTACTCATCAGTCACTTTGGTGAACATTGGTTTGAAAAGCCATCAACGCAGTATTTGAAGAATGTGCTAAGTAGACTACTTACGAAGGAGCTGTTTGGTAGACAATCAGGGCGAGGATGAAGAAAATAATAACTGTTGTCAGGAAAAAGAAGGTGAACACATAAGTTGTTTAATTTCATTAAAGAACTAAAGAGAAGTCATTTGTTTACTACTTCACGTGTTAATATTGTAGTGTTTGAAACAAAATTTCAAAAGTTTTGATCAATTCAGTCCACATTGTTCACTATTAACAAAAAATATTATAAGTCACTATTTGTTGAAGCAAAACTGGTTTTATCCAATTTGTGTCAGAGCAAAACTTTCTTTATCCTGACATTTGTGCAAAAATTCGCCTTCTCCATTTTCTACACGCAAATGACTAGGATTGTACTGCATATAATTTATTTACATAATATACAATGACGTTGGATGATATTTTCTTAATTGTTGAATAGTTTTCAAAACATATCTGTAGGCATTACTTCAAAAATAGTTCTTGTGTTTCCTGAAACGTTGGTTAATCTGGAGAAGGCGAGTTTTGGTTCGAGATGCCTCATATACATTAAACACTCACCTCAAACATGAATGTGTCTACTTCTTCTCTTAATTCAGCATCAGTTAAGTTATTAGTGCCACCTTCCGAAGCTTCCAATAATAGATCTAAAAATGCTTGTTTTTTCTTTATTCCTGCAAATAATTACAGAAATTGCTATCAGTATTAATATTATATATAAACATATTTATTATATATGAATATATAATATATTAAATAGCTCAAAACATTTCAGTGCCTTCTTGTTCATTACTTTTTTATTTATAATAATCAAAGTTATTTTGTAATACTACCTAAAGCCTCGTTTTCTTTAGTATATTCTGATTCGTTTTTTGTTCCTCTATTCTTTCTCCAAGTAGCACTTTTCTCTGCCACAATCTAAAAATAATAGTATATTTCTGTTTTAGTTTCAGATACTTGTATTTTTTCTTTTGAGATAAAAAAAATGTGTTTTATAATTTAAACTTTTAGTAAAATAATTAAAATCTATAGTAACTTATGTACATGCGTATAAATAACATGCTATAGTATTATAAAGAGGTAACTGTAGATTTTTAGTTTTTATTTGTTGAGATTGTGAAATTTTTCATATTTCAAAATTTAATTTAACAAACAAATTAGAGAAAACAAAATACAATTTATAAAAATTCAATGAAAATTAAATAAATGTAAGACAATTTTGTGAATATTAAAAAACTAGTTATTTTGTCAGTAGTTTTATTATAAAAATGCTCAAAAGTTTACAAATTACCACTATTCAATATTTATTTAACAGTTGAAAATTATTTATTTAGCACATAAACTTTTTAGCAGGAAGGATCTTTTTAACTTTTTTAAGTATGTTGTTATAATTATTTGTTAGTGTTAGATATTACATATTAAAATGTTTTCAATATTTCTTATATCTGCTGTAGTTACGTTGCATCACAATTTTATTATATTTATAAATGTTCTTATTACATATTTTACTTTTTTATATGAATGATATTGATTACAGTTTACTCACTTATGGCCGAATGCAGCAATTGTATTTTTTTTTTACAGGTGGCAATGTACGGTAATGGTTATTGTGGTTGATCTTGAATTGAATGGTTTTCATAATTCTTAATTTTCTCATTCATTTAAAAAAAAATATTAATGTTGGTTTCTACTCTTTGTTGGTGTTGTAATGTAAATTTTTTGCACAACAGGAGTAACTGTTTTTGTATTTGAAGAGAATTTTGGATGTTTTGTTTTCTGTTTATTTGGATTTGTTAATTTATAAGTGCTTTTTTAAATTTTATGTTTTACATAAAGTACGATAAATGAACCATATATGATAATGTACTAGTTACAATGTAAAATTATTAAGTAAATAAATATACACACATATTATGTTATTGATGACTTTAACCACAGTAAGAACTAAAACTAACTAAGGTATCAAACATAATATGAGAAAAATGGATAACCTTTCTTGTAAAGTTATGAAGCGATGTAAGTGCTTTTGAATAATTCCTGCCATGATGACTCAGATTATAAAATACCCAATCATTATACAACCAAGGCCTAAACATTCTTACGATTGTTGCTTCGCTCAGTCTGTAAATAAACATATTAATTATTAATGTATTTAATAACTAGTTTGTAACACTTTACACATAATTATAATACTTTATAAAAGTTAATAATAATAATAGTAATGAATAAAACTATGCGAAAATCTATAAACATGGTCAACCTCGTCTAATTCATGAACTCACAGGTCAACTGAATCCACTGTTAATCTGCATCCACACTATTCTGAACTATGCCGATCGGGGGTATATAGTATCGCCCGGTTTTGTCGATCCATGTTGGGCCAAACCAAACGCAACCCGGATCAAGTCGGTACGGATTAAAGGCAGTCGAATCGACAACATCAGTGTGAACGTGTCGAAGCATGTTGTTTTACTGATAGAAACTTTACAAATATTTTTTCTGTTAAGTTTGTTGCTACAAAAGCAATGTAAATGCAAGGTGCAGGCTCACTTTAACAGCTTGTCTGAATGACTTGCCTTTTTAATGATGTTCGGCGCAATCATGTTTAACTAATTTTCAAAATTGGAATTATTTATTCTGTAAAAGTTGTTAAAGCCCACAACACATATAGATTTAACTCATTCCAGGTTCAACTCGTCAACCTCCTCCACTAATAAATTTCTCCATACTATACTTTTTTTTTGTCTCGATCAAGGCTGGGCCGAACCCAAAACCTCTGTGGGCGACAACGACGATCTTGCTGGCTTCCAACTGCAGTATCTTCTGCATCACTTGTTTTTTAAGTTCAATTAAATTAAAGTTATTTCAATTCACTATGACGTATGTCAGTCGACTTGTACAAATATACTGAGGTTATGAGGACCAGTCGAAAGTCAACCATATTCGATTGACATATTCGCTTTACACTTCACTGTTGTCAATATAACTGTAATAAAAATATAAGAGTATGCACTTATAATGTATAATGATTTTCATATTACACAAAAATAACTTGATATTTAATTTTTAATAACGCTCAGCTGATAGCATATCTGAATAATAAAGGTCAATGTCAATCATTTCTGCATTAGCGTTGCCAATTTCTGATACTGTTTTTGGAAACAAACTATGTGCATCTTTATTTACTTTGATTCTCTTTTCTGCACAGTAGTCTTTTTTATCTAGTGGAATTCTCTTAAAGTTAAATAATTATCTACAATGAAATGACAAAATACCCTTATGAAACACTGGAAATTAGTGGCGTACTAAAGATGGGGACAAAAATAATGGCATTTAGACACTAGTTTTATAATGAGTACCTGGGGGACCGAGCATCACTTGGTATTTTTTTGGTTTTTTTAGGAAAATGTATGTAAATACAAATCGCATACTGAATAAATATGAATATTTTTCGAACTTAAGTACATATGAACTGTTTATTCTATACCGTCAACTGGGGTAACTTTGGCCCATTTTTTGAGTTTTTTCATA
>JAGFPH010002185.1:111014-125778 GCA_018207615.1 Philaenus spumarius
TGATTTCTGACAATGTTACCCCAATTTTAATTATGGGTTTATGTAGGTAGGCACTGTACAATGAGTTGGGGATAAAATAAAATGAAACTAAACATTTTACGAAAGTTTTAACAACATGTATTCAACATTTATTTTGAAACTGTTGCTTCTAATGTTATGTTATATGTTACTCTTCAATTTTAACAAAAATACTAAGTAAAAAACACATCCAGTTCTGGTACAATGAACTGGTTTCGTTTTGAAGCAATTTTTGGTGGTTTTATTTTACAACATACATCTTCCCAGTCATAAGAAAAAGTGTCATTCTTTTCGGGCCAGCGCCAGAACTTAAGCTTTTTTTCCATGCACTGAACTGTAGGGCCATTGCTAGAAAGACTTATAATCCTTCCAGGATACTTTTGTTCATTATAATTTACAATAACAAAATTGTCAATGTCAAACTCCGATGGGTCGTTAGAGACTGAAGAATCGAGAAGGGGGGCTTCATGATCTTGAATGCTATCTTCAAGGTCTGAGAAAGTTTCACTAACTTCATCAGACTCTAATACAACTTCTACATCGTCTTCATCTTCTGATGAGCTAGAATAGAAAATTTGTTTACTTCGTTTTCTTGACTTTATTTCCTTTTTCCCATTTTGTGTTTGTCTTTGAGATTTTGTTTTTCGAGCTGTTACACCACTTGTTGATGGCTGTAGGTATGATTCCTCTGATAAGTCATTAACAGTTATACTTTTTCCTGCAGGTACTTGGATCTTCTTCTTCTTCCTCTTTGGTCCACCAGTTTGTAGGTATTCGGCTCGTTTGTTTTCAAGTTGTTCCAAAAAGGAATCTCCAACGGAGTCATAATCAACATTTTGATTTTCGGGTAGTTTGTCTAGTAACTTTTGTTTGTTCAGAGGATGAATTCCACATTTTTTAAACCCAGCAACCAAATTACTTCCCTTGTTTTCGTCCAAATTATTCATGAGCTCTTTTAGCAATGTTGGGAACACATCTTTAGGAATAGAAGCATATTTGCTTCCCGAAGCAGATTCCATGTTGGGCTAATCTTGCCCCAATTCTTGGGCCAAACTTAGCCTAATCAAGAAAATCGAATTTTAAAAATAAACAAGATAAATTTCAAAAAAGACATACTTAAAATACTTTTAATATATGTTAAATGAAAGCTGTCATGTACTTACCAGTTAAAAAATATGAATAGTTCTGGATGTGCAAACAAAAGTTGGTTTATAACAAAACAGCCACAACAAGTAAATATAAATATGGAGCAGCACTGTAGTGGTGGCAAAAGATGGAACTACAACAATCTTGGTATTGGAGTCTAGCCAGTGCTGCTACCTATGATTTATCACAAGAATCATGTCGATAGCTCTATTTGGTAACCCACAGTAGATCAAATTATCTTTTTCCAAGATTTGGGCCAAAGTTACCCTTAAGGGCCAAAGTTACCCCAGTTGACGGTACTCTAATATGAAATAAAAAAACTTCAACAGATGTCGTTCTCCACAAAAAAACTATCTTAAAGGTTAGAAATGAAAAAATTTGTTTTAAGCTTGAAATCAGCTGATAATGGAAATAATATAGGAAACAGCTGATTACTGTTATTATTATACAGTCAACTACGGGCTCTGCCCCTGGACGCTTCGCGTCCCAACCCCGTCTCAGATGGCTGCTTCGCTTCCCTCGCAGTTGGAAAATTCGCTAAAGAATTTCGTTAATCTTTGGCTCGTTTGTACATCAGTTTGTAAAATTATGAAACCAGGTTTAAATATATTTACAGTAATTACAAGATTGATTATAACCTCAAATACATGCTTTAGAAACATGAGTGGCTTTCATTACGATTTTAGTCCTAGTTCTACTATCTTCTGTGAACTTAAGTTTTGAAACCAGGCCTAAATATACAGTAGTAAAAATTATTGCAGGATTAACATAACCTCAAAACTATGTTTCAGAAATAAGCCAGGCCTATATTACA
This sequence comes from Philaenus spumarius, assembly GCA_018207615.1. NCBI lineage: Eukaryota > Metazoa > Arthropoda > Insecta > Hemiptera > Aphrophoridae > Philaenus > Philaenus spumarius. Next base: position 112,993 of record JAGFPH010002185.1, read on the forward strand.
AAATTGATTGTTAGAATTTATCCATCTTTGCCAAGTTTACTTTTTTTTTGTCAAAATAAATTGTTAAATCAGGCCCAATTTATTCTAATCCTAACATGCTAAAACAGTATAAATTAGTTTGTTTTTTAACAGTAATTAAAAACTATCCAATGAACAGCTGATTTTGGATAGTACTCAATCTCATGGCTTGTTTATAAACAGCTGTTTTGATTGCTTTATTTACTATTGCTTTGTTATTTTGTAACCAACATAGCAACCCATAAGATCCCATGTTAAAAATTTTCAACTTTTAAATTAGATTTTCTTTAAAAATTGCGTTTTTACACGAAATACAACTATATGGGTGTACTTAAAAATCAAAACTACACTTAAATACAAAATTTCTTTGAATTCGTTAGAGCCGTTTTCGAGATCCGTGACAGATACAAAGATATAAAGATACAAAGATAGATACAAGAATTGCTCATTTAAAGTAATAGGATTATGAAATTATAATAATAATTATATTAGTTACTAAACATAATTCAATTATTGTTATGAATGTTTAATTTTACTAATTACTAACTGATATATCAAACACATCAAACTACACATTGCTATTTATTTATAAGCTTCTTTATTAAGCCTAAAATTTAGCATTTGATTTTTTATAAATAACTTTTTAATTAACCTTATTAGAACAATTTGGATTTTCTTCTGTTTTAATAGCAAGAACCAAATCAGTTCTTTTCTGATTGCTTTTCTAATCATATATCATTATCTAAGTGAATAGTTTATGTTGCTTTGAGTATGCTATGGTAGAAAAAACAGTGTAGTCCTATATAATATCGTTTGAAGGTGTAGTTAATTTAAAAAGTGTTGGTTAACAATACAAATCAATAAAAAGCAGAAGTATCAACATCAATAAATTGTATACTACCTAGCAAGAACATAAAATATTACAAGACACAACACTGCGTGATTTAATAATAGGCCTAGTTTATAACAGTGACGAATCCAGGGCATCATTTTGGGAGGGGAGGGGGGGGGGGGGGGGGGGGGTTAGAGGATATATAGTTTGAAATTATCAAACTAATAATAACCAATTTGAGAGCATTTTCATGTTAAAATTTTCTTTTAGTATTTTATGTTTTTTACAAAATTTAAAAAATCTTACTATTCAGATTTTGTATAATAGTTGAATAGTAAACCTTTTAATTAATTGAACAGAACTACAAATGTTTAGAATAAACTACTAATAGAAAGAATGTACAACTTTGACTTCAAAGAAACAAGCTTGATACTAATTATAAATGAACAGGTGATTTTTAGCTTAAAATAACAACATTCGAAGTTAAACTTATATTGAGTACTTATATTGAGTTAGGCCTAACATTATAGAGAAAGTCTTTGGTTTCCTCCTGATTTTTCGAATCTCTCAATCACTTGGTTGGGTTCAATAGGTAGGCTATATCGTGGTGTATATATAAGAGCGCCATTCCAACCAACCATTTCTGAACCATGGTAGTTCTTGTCCACTACTTCAAGTGCGTTAAGAGCAATGTTAGCGTAGGGTTGATAACGCTGAAAACCAGAGGGGTTAAATTCCCAAGTTATGACGTTGAAAGCGGGGCGTAACATGTCGTCAACGCGGAACTCTGTCAACATGGCGTCACTCACTTCCAAAATGAACACCATACAGTTAGGCTGTCTAGGTGTATTAAAAATAGTATAAACATTTGAGGAATTATGTAGGAGGAAGGGTAGACGATGGGGGGTCTCACCAACCTCATTCCAGCATTTAGCTTTCAATTTTACTTATTGCTATAATCCTTTGATTTAACGTCATAAAAAGAGGTGGCTGCTGTTCGATAGTGTAAATAATTTGTTCAGTGTCAAACATTTTGTCACTTTGAAATAAACAATAACAACTAGAACTAGGACAAAGTCGTTATTACTACTGACTACTGTGGCCTCTCTGGTCTGCGAGTGCGAGTGCGTTGACAGTGCTCCATATAACTTGGTTCGGCGTTGATAGTGCCCGGTTAACGCAGATTCGCCAGCGTTTATAGCACTCGTATAACATGGATCACGGGAGTTCCGTTTACCCAATAAACCGACATTAACATGACATTGAAAACGCGGTGCTAACAGTGCTCGTTTAACATGGCCTAAGGAAGAAATGACATTTCCGCACTTGCACTGCTGACTCGCAAGGTACACAGAACTTGAATAAGCGTGTGGATGATGAAGAAAACATCTTTGTCACAAATATTTAGTATTGCTTGGTAAAAAAAAAAAACATGAATTTCATGTAAGATAAAAGTTGCTTAGTCCTACATTGATTACTGTAGTTTATTTTGGCATGGACTCCTGTTGATATTCTTCCAAAAAATTATACACTGTACAATTCTTTATTTATAACATACAGTACTTTGTCGAAAGCGCGAGTAAAAAACGAATATAACAAAGACCTGCATTAAAAAAAGTGATTACATTGTAATTATCAAAGCAACACTGCATTATTGTATCGTACTGCAATAAATTCTCTTTATCTCTACATCTTTGAAAATATTTTTTAGATAACATAATTAACTATGCGTATATTCTCAATTTTGTAAAAAGAATAATACAGATTATCAAATTCAAAAAATTATGCCTACTGCACGGATTGTTGTTGCATAATTCCGAGAACCATACAGTACTCTAAGGCTGGCCATTAGACCCTACTCGTTCCGCGCCGTCGTCTGGCCGTTTTACCGCAGCGCTTCAGCATGCAATATTAGTACAGACTGATAAAACAAGGAATTGAGTTCAAAATGTCGGGTTGGTTGCAATTCAATACTTGTGACTTTTAGATGTAATGTGATTATAATATGTACCTAAGATATTTACCATCAAAATGTATACCTGGCTTCATATTTTTTTTTTTGAGGTTTGGGGGGGAGGGGAAGTTCCCCCAAGGCCCCCCCCCCCCCGGTGGATCTGCCACTGGTTTATAAAAACAACACTGGCTATAACAAGTAGTAATTTATTCAATTAGAAAAGTAAATTTTTATTTTAAAAATATACCTCTTGGTTATAGCAGCAAATACACTTTTTAATATCAAGTCATTTTTGTGATTTTGTAAGTTTATTACAATATGCAGGGCCGGATTGGCCTTTGGCCCATTCGAGTAAATGCCCGGCAGGGGAGGTTGAGTGTGCCGGATTTTTTTGTGAAGAAACTTAAAATTCGTAATTAGCATAGACTCGAGAACAGACCGTGATAGAGACTATAGGTGCACTGCGGGCGCAGTGCGATTGTTGCACAGACTGTGCAGTATTTGCTTGAAAATTTATATTAAAATTTAAGTATGCACGATAGGCTGCTACCGATTACTCAATCGTTACAATTTATTGACTGGAGCTTTTCCAAATAAAGTAGAGTCTCAGTAATTCAAGTCTTGATAATCCGAGGTTCCGTATAATTCGAGCCACAAATAGCATTGAATATGACCATGCATTGTGACACATTTTTGCTGCTTGAAGGATACCGATCTTTCAATTTTTGTTTTCGAATGAATCTGTCAAGAGCGATTGTACAATAAGTCACCGGTATAAATGCTTAACATTTTTTATAATGCTCTGTTCCATTGGCTGAACAACTAAAGTCATGTGTGGGGGGGGGGGAATAAGCATAACGTTGTTCATATAAGTGGGATAGAGAGTTATGCGCAGTAAAAGTGTCAATAAACAATATGATTGTTATGTTTACAAATCATTTTGTCGAGATTTAACAACAGAGAGAGATTGGGCAGAGCATCAATGACAAACTACAGTATCGGTACCTAGAGAATTCTCGGAAGGCAAAATTCTTGGAAACCAGTACCATGTCTAGAATTACAATATGTGTACAAATACATAAGTCCTGCCGCCTATGTCCAGCCCCCTTTCCACCAGACAGTGTCCTATTTATCCAGCGATCCCTTTCACAGCGCAAGATTTTATTTTTAGTGTTGAAAAACAACTTCGAATTAAAGAAGTTGACTTCGAATTATCCATAATTTTTTTTGCATTGTTATCAAATAAAGTTCAAGGACCGAACCGAAACTTCAAATTAATGGTAATTTCGAATTAAAGACGTTAGAATTAACCAAGTTTTACTGTATATACAAAAATGACATCGAAACAAACTTTTCGCGGCACTGCCGTATCCCCCTGGCGTGACATCGCAGCTCGTAAACGTTGCAGTGTAGTTAAACAAAAAACTATTTATGATTTTATTAATAAGTAAGTTTCTATGTATAAAATAACTTTTTTACTTCAGTGTTCAATACAAAATAGTGTATATTTAATAAAACTTAAATTTTTTCGGCGATACGGAGGACTATAAATTCCTTGAATCAGGAGAAGCTTGATGCTTTTGTGTTGATGGCTATAAAAACAGATATTTTGGAAAGTATTAACGTGCAAGGCATAATTGATTGCGTATCCGAGAGAAGTGCAGTGTTTAAAGATCTTCTATTGATATGAAAAATCACTAATTTTCTAATACTTCGATTTCACCTATGACCTATAATAATGTATTCATTTTTCATAATAATTACATTGACAATATATTATTCAAGCCTTCGTTTATTTATCTCCTTTACCTTCTTCGTTTTTGTATATATTTATAAAATTTGGGCCGGTCACTACCGAAATGCTCTGGCCGTTGAGAGGGGGGGGGGGGTGGTCAATCCGTCCCTGACAATATGTTACTGTACTGATAATCACATTACTTACAGGAACAGTTACACAAGATAAGCTTACAAATAACTATAAATATTATATTCATACACCTACACATAAATTGCAGAAATATACTCAGCATTGGTTTTATTTTCTTGGATTTCTGACTGGGTGTTCACATTAATTCCCATGGCAGTTTCTGAAAACAAGCAAATCCAATTTTATAATTTTATTTTTAAGATTCATAATCTAATAATGCTTTAATGGGTCATAGTTGTAATCTAAATTTCGATTTCATAATTGTTTTAAATTTAAGCTGTTCAAAGTTAATAATTTAGAGATTAGTTAGCCACAAAACATGAACATTATCGGAAAACTAACTTACTTGTATTGTGACTGGTTTTTATGAGATACCTGTCATGAGCCCTTATCACACAGGAGGGGTGGGCGGGTCTCACCCAATAATTTTAAAATTCAAAAAGTTTAAAAATTTGAGACTTTGAAAAAAGTTTGGATTTTGATATTTGATTAAATTGCATGCAAAAAACTCAAAAACTCCCAGTTTGGATTGGGTTTTGAAAGTTTTTGTTGTTAATTCCCAACATTCACAAATAACAAGCATATTATAATTTCCAATACAAAAATGTTTCGAAAATCAAAATATTTCTGTACCAAATAAATGCATTGTCTTCTTTTAAATGATGTTCTGGGAAATTTAGTTCCCTTGTTATTATGGCGTTATATATGTTACTATGGCATTATTATGTTGTTTAACACTGACTGTCACTGACTCATCATGCCATGCACTGCGCCAGACCAGTGTTTCCAGATTGGAATTTTCTCCAAAATGGGGAAATATTGGGGAAAAGAAGTGGATTTTTGTCATTAATGTGATGAACATGTTGAAATTCTTGTAAAAATCTTAAAACTCTTAAGTATTCAATATAGCACCTGTAGTGTGCTAAAACCTCAACTTAGAGAAGTGTATTTTTCAAAAAACTTCCGATGGTGAGCCTTCAGCGCTCCATCTCCACTGGAATTTATTCCAAATAACAGAACCCAGAGCCCTGTTCTGCACGATGGAACCACCACCACAGAAGTTGGGAAATACGGTCAAAATTGTTGCAAAATTTTTTATTTTGTCTCCCCACTCCCAATAATTTGTTGCAGCAACGTCGCTGTTATCACAAACTAAATTTTAAAATTGTAGTATTTGTGTGAAATATTAAAATACACATTTAATGAACATTGTAGAAGTCCTGAAACTAGATTATTCAAATGTTTTCTTATGAATTGTGAATGCTAATAATAAAAAGGCATACTATCAATACCAATTAGTCAAATACTTACCACAGATAATGTCCAGAGTACATAGTGTGATAAAAGGATACATATCAAATTCAGTGCCCGAAGAGATCCGCTTTAATCGGTCTACTAGAATTTGACTTTTCTCAACAAACGTGTCAGCAAAAGACTCCAATATCTTAAAATGAAAAGTAGGAGTAAACATTTTCCTGTGTGAATGCCACTTTGGTCCTGCAAGTTAAGAAAAAATTTATGATATTTTTTAACAAAGAGCAGATGATATTTTTCCTATAAGCATTTACTAAAAATACGTAGTTTATTTGCGAAAATGTCTTAATATAATAATAAACACTAGTGGTCATGGCAATGCTTCGCTATTGCTTGATTTACCTAACCTAAAATTATATTCAGTTTTTGATCCAAATCAGTTGTTGATCAAAATCAGCTGTTGATCAAAATCAGCTGTTTTAAGCTTTTCATACGAACAGCTGTTTGTTGTGCCCCTGATAAAATCAAAAGAAATCTCTCTTCTTCTTCCTTAAGATTGACCTTCCATAAGATTAACATGGCAACTTTGAGGGCCACTGGGGCGTAGCCCTTAACATACATTGAGCTCATTTTAAGGGGAGTCCGTAAGTCCTATCTCGCCCATGTTAAATTAGCCTATTTCATGACCCATTTTCTTAGAAACTACTAAAGGTATTATGCTGAAATTTTTACTACATGTTCAAGACATCTAACTAGTAACACTGATGAGAGGGTTTGGCTTTGTACTAATTAAATATAATTTTATAGATTTTTAAATAGTACGTTACAAAAAACAGGTAGAAAATATTATATTTAAACGTATAACTTTTATAAAAAATGTTATTTTGATAAATCCCTGTTTTAAAAGATGCATATAAGCACAGAAAATTTCATCCCAATATCTTTAATGGTTCATGAGAAAATGGGTCAAATATGAAAAAAATGTGTAATTTCGGGAAAACACGATTTAAAAAAAATTTACAATCAAATGAAATAAAAACATAAATAATAATGTCCTTGGACATTTGAAGGGTTGTCTGGATCTTAACTATCAATTAGGTCTTCTTCTAGTTTCCTTTTGGCCAAAGATTTCTTCTGACGGGCTTCTTTTTGCATTTCTTCCGTAGCCTTTTCGGCTTTCTGCACGCGCACTTTATCGATTTTCATAAACACTTCAGCACAGTTATTTCCCACTTGAAACCCAAGCTTCTTCAACACTTCACACCTTGTAACATAACCAAAATTGAAACAGGAAACTGCATCATGAACCCCTAATGTCATAGTTTTTAGACCAACAAAAACGGTTTTAGGCAGCCGATTCCAAATAACATTATTCAGCGATTCGTTAACATTTTGACTTTTCTCGTGTAAACATTTATTGAGAAGATCAGGACTTGCTAGGTCCATAAAGATGGGTTTTATGTATTCCATAATGACTTCAGGGAGGTGGGTATGTTTAGTACGATCATATGTTTGATTTAGTGACATGGCCTATATAAAATTATAAAATTTAGTACGAGTATGTGGCGATGCTTAAAAAAGGCAGACCAAATAATACAAATTTTCCTTTTGACATCGCTCAACATAAAAATTAATAAAAACGTTTCTAGTTTATCGATTTTTGTAATTAAAAAAGTAAATTAAACTAGACAATTGTAGCTATATTATACAATTATTTTTTAAAAAACGTGTTTTTTTTCATAATTGGCTTACGGACTCCCCTTAAGGGAAGCACAACTTCAGAGTGAGCTCTGTAAAATGACACCAAAAACATCAAAATCGGTTAAAAACTCTAGGAGGAGTTCTACTCACAAAATAACCCCTAGCAAATTAATTATGTATAGATAATACTATAAATTCACTGTAATAGTACCTAAGTCACAAAGATAGTTGACTAAATTTGCCTTGATCGTTATGCCTGACACGTTTCAAAATGTATGTTTCATCATCAGATGTTAAAATATAATGCACATTTTACATGGCTCAACACATACACAAAACTTTAACTCTAAAAATTCAGTAGACATCCACATTATCCCAACTATCCACTAACACAAAATAAAAATACATTTATTTATTGAATTAAACTTTAAACAAATAAAAAGTAACTTCAGGACAACCTGATGAATTGCTGCAAAACTATAAAATGTGACAACATATTTTAACATGTAAACAAATTATTTCAATCCTTGTTTATTGTTTTCAATTATTTTTGTTTACTTTGTTCTTCAAAAGAAACTATTTTGGCATAAAAGCAGTAAACTATATCTATATCAAAGCCCACTAAAGTATATCGTTGAGGGACGGGCTTGTGTACACCGAGACCTTGAACGCTCCAATCGCCGTAGTGCGACGTTGTCACATTCTTCCCACGCTTCTAACTGACTGCGGCTGACTCAACGCATTTATAATTCTTTAAACTGTGCGATCAAGCCTCGAGCGGTAAATACCAGGAGTGTTCGAGGCTAGTAGATATGGCAATGCTGCGCTTCCATCCTATTGGTCGCCTTGCAACGGTATTCTTTAGTGGGCTTTGATATAACTGAATCCATGCCATTAGGGCATTTCAACATGGTAAATTGCACAGAGCCTATAATTTAATATTTTACTCAAAGAACTAAAATACATTTTGGGAACAAAACAAAAGATCATCATCATACTTCAGCTATTATAAACCCATAATTTCTTTCTTACATTATAAATTAATGGAAATTGATGAATAAAAGAAATATTTAATTTAATTAAGAGGAATTTTCTTTAATTAAATTCCACGTAACCAGGGCCATATCTAGGCCCTGAATTTTGCGCTCCTCCCCAGATATAATTTTTGTATTGCCGAGATAAAATACTTTTCTTTGTCAATTTATACCTTTTATTATGAGAAACATAGTGAATAAATATTTAAAAAAGTTAAACAGTTTAAATAAACGGTTTCTAGAACCTAAGAAGTATCACTTTTAGGACATTTTTTAATCAAACACCAAAATTTATTCCGAATAGAAAGGGTTAAAATATATAGTTAAAAAAAAATATGTTGCCATTTGAACTTAATCTCCATTCCATACCATGAAAACTTTGAAAAGTTTAAGTAAAACATAATCATATAAAAACATAGTGTCATAGTATTGCGACTCATTTTATCTTCCACATTAATACTTTGAAGTATAACAGATGACAATTTTATTATAATGATTTCCTAGGAAATCATGCAGGTTGTTAATTCAGAGCAGCTAAGAACATTAATTTGATCATATATTTACCAGAGCCTGTTAAAAGTCCAGTGCCTAGCCATGGTTCTAGAAACTTGTACACCAAGGATTTTCCAATTTCCTCTGTGTTGCTTAATATAGTCTGAAACAAAATATAATTTCAATTCTATTACATTTGCAGGATATGCAATAAAAAATGTTTGCACCCCATTTAAATTGATTGTTAATAAGGATAGCTAAATACAGTTTCCAACATTATTATTTGTGGAGAGGAGCTGCTTCTTTGAGCAGAGTTAGGCTTGGTCTGGCACAAGTGGCTACAGACCGTTGCACGATGCTTGGCGCCTGGTTGGCGCATGCGTGCTGCCAGCTTTCTCCCACCACACGCCGCCAAGTTGTACACTCACCCCAGTTCGTAGCCACAGAGTAGTGAAAATAGCTTGAGTTGAGTTTTATAGTTTAATTTGCGAGTGCCGTTGTTTTGCTATTGCATTTAATATGGATGTGCCGGTAGAGTTTCAGTCTACACTAAACGGTAAACTACTGAAAAGCCAGACACGGGAAGTGGTGACAAATGTTTTGAATTTCATGGAACTTGAAAGTAGGAAATCCACATTTGTTATAGATCCCAAAAATGTTAGAGATCGAGTGTCAGCCGCTTGCGGAGTTTCAAAATGTATTTTAACAAGATTGAGTGCAGAAAAAACAAAATTGGAGGAAACATACTCAAGTTTTTAAACTCCTAATAAAAAAAGAAAGATGCAAAAAAAAATTACAGGCCTTGACGACTTTGATGTTAATATTGTACGCCGAATAGTAAATAATTTCTATTTGACTGAAAAGTGCCTGCCAACATTAAAGAAAATTCGTCAATGTTTGTATGTAAAATAAAATAAGTAGTTTAACGTGTGTTTTGTTTATTTTATTTTACCAATACAGAGCGATTTGGAGCTCTACTTTGACCTTGCTAAACTGGCTGGGGTGACTGTACAAGGCATCTGAAGGGGAAGTGTGATGGGAGACATTGTCCATCTCTCTCACACAACCTCCCCTACACGCCAAGCACCATGCAACAGTCTGTACCTGGTGATCCCCCAAAGGATCCTTTGTTCCTGTACAAAGGATCTCCTGAAAGACAGAAGAACGTACTTTACTTGAGTCTACTGCCATGCCATTATTAGTTTATCGGTACAACTACCACTAATAATAAGGAAGTTGAATGAAATTAACATGAGTTAAATTATGTATCGGGTGCATTTACAGCTAGATTTTGAATATATACATTAACCTTAGTGAACTAGTAACTTTCTCTCCACTGCCACATCCAGTGGTAGGGTTGGTGCAGGACGGATGAAATAGTTACCCCCAGTAAAGCGGAGTGTCTGGAAGCCCTTCCTTAAAAATTGTTTTTAAAAAAACTTCTGCAATGTGCAAATCACACTTAAAAGAATTTTTACGAAGACTATATATTTAATTTTTTGCTTTACTGTAAGTGACACCAGAGGTGATAAATCCCCAGGCAATCAATCTAGCCAGACCGGACATGACCAGAGTAGGCTATCAATTTTAAACAGAGCTTATGGTAAAGTTATGTATTTTAAATCACTTGCAAAATCAAGAATAATATGATTTTTAGATCAAAAACAAAACTGTTGGCTATTACGTTGATTTAGTATTAATTTACATCTCTTGTTTTATTTTTTTAGTAACTCAAAAGATTGAAAATTGTGTGATAAGTCAGGAAAATAAATGGTCAGGTTATTATAGAATTTTATATTTACAATGTTTTATGGTATAAAATTTAATTTAAAAATATTCGGATCTTGTAGCTCAACATGTCGTAAAAGTTTTAAATTTAAAATAATGATTAATAAAAACAATAAAGTAATAACAAAAGAATTAAGCTAAACTAAATTGGCGATAACTGATGAAAATATAAAACAAAATTGAATGTAATTGCAAATGTTCATAAATGAATTTACAGTAGAAATTTTTTTGTGAATTTATTAAAGTGTATTTTTCATTAAATCTCTTGAAGTTCAATTAGTTGGACCGTTCAACACAGTTTTAAAAGGTAAGGCAACAAAAGACAAATGATAGGAAGATTTGAAGAAATATTGAAGATGATATTATTTATGATTGACACTCTCCAAAATGTATTATTTGTTTTGTCAACTTATATGTTTTTAATTCTAGTCACAAAAAAAAAATGGTTTGTTTGATGCATTAATTTAAAATTAATGTAATTACTTTTTCCAGTAACTTAATTCTTTTAGTTTGCCCTCCTCATTAATTCCAATTATTGTTGCCCAAGTCTTCTTTTTTTACTTTGAGTTCTTACACCACTCACTTCAAGAGATTTATATATATATTTTTTTATACAATTCAGTTTATATTTTAGTATGATATAATGAGGTTAAATAAATTTGAATGTTGCCGTATGATTATTTTATTTTATAAATAAGTACAAAATTATGATTATATGATATACAAGTGATAAGTGACTATTTTATTATTGTGAATTTTGGTATCATTATAGTGGTTATCGGTAGTATTCTTTGTAGGCAGAGCTGTTTTCAGATGACCTCAGAAGATCTAAGTTTTTAAAGATGAAGTATACGCTCTAAAAAAATGGTCAGAAGAGTGAAACGAAGTAACATGATAAAAACTAAACAAGATAAATAAATTTTTTAAATTCTACAGTTTGATATTCTCAAAGTCATTTAAAATGAGTGGATTCACAAAAATGTTTTATATTGAAAATAAAATTAATAAAATACCTCATAAAGTTTAGGATCACAGATAACCACTGCTTGAACAAAAAGAGATACAAAACGAAACATAGTTCCATACTGCTCAGTCATTTCGTTTGAAAGTGTAAGAAGTTCTGAAAACAAATCCAAAGTACAATTTAAAAACAAAAATACGTTCATATAATAAATTAACAAATATTTATAGAAACTATTTAGCTAGATAATAAGTCATTTCAAATAAAAGGTAGTGATTTTGTGTTAGTGAGAATTCATGAAGGAAATATTTGACCACTCAGGGTGGCAAATTTGATATTGACCGTTGACTGTTAAACATTATTTAATGTTCATTTAGATCTTCCTGTTGAAAAGTGAAGATCATTTTTTAAGATTGTATTCCTAAATTGTGGCTTATTATTTGAAGCTAATTTTATTTTTTGTAGATTATTGTTGCTGAAGTTCTATAAACATTTGCTTTTTCTTTTTCTGAATACAGACTGTGTGATTTTGAGTTTGTAATTATTTCAAAGCTTTATTTGAGAAATGTGTTATCAGACTCTAGTAATAAATAATATTACAGTAAATTATCTTTATTAGCTATGACTTTGTTAGATCTCTGTGATACTACGTGTAGGGCTCATTGAAATGTGCTGAATTGCTATGAGGACGGTGAATCCAACCCACATTTGGTGAAGACAAATGGCATTCAGGGTAGGAATGTCAGACCAGTAGCATGCATACAGCAGCGAATCTTAATTGTATAACAAATTAGTTAATGTTGAATAAATGAATTATTAAAAAAA
>JAGFPH010002185.1:132027-149010 GCA_018207615.1 Philaenus spumarius
GTGTAAATTAATGGTTTCAGCAATTAATGTATTATTAAAATCAATTGATCAGCAAATATTGTGTAAATTGGTAGAACTGAATTATTAATTAAAAAATTAAAACACGGATTTATAATCAAATTTTGATTATATCTTATCTTACAGACAGGCTTTTAAGATAATGTTCAAGATTGGACAGTGCATTTCTTGAAAAAAATTAATCATTATGAACCTTACCTAAGCATTCACTTTTAAAATTTAATTTTCGGTTGTTTTTGAAGCACACAATATTGTACCTACCTGGGAGGAAGAGGATTAAAAGACATTTATTTCTATTTTATTCCTTAAAGAGTTGCTATAAATTACCAGGCACAAATTACTATTGCCTTGAGCTGAAAAATAACTGATAATTACCACCAGCATTCAGTTTTAATGTACTATTTCTTCTTGGTTTGAAAATATGCAAAGTTTCAACTTACCGTACCTAACCAAAGGTTCTTATGTGTTTGAACAACACAATTTATATATATATGTGAGTATTATCAAATCAGCCATTGGTTGTGGCAGTTACTATATCCTGGGGCTGGGAACGAGGGGGGGGGGGTAGCTGCCCCCACAGTTTTCTCGGGATTTTTTTCAAAAAATTTTTTAGGAGCTTATTTGGTGGCAAAAAATAACACGATTGAATTGATGATTACGATTATTTAAATATTTTTGTTATTCCTCTTATGTCATCCGTACAATCTTATATCTTGCTGGTTGTTTTGCGGGTTTTGTTTTTTTATTGTGTGGTCTTGCGTAAAGGTGGGTGTGAATAACGAAAAACTGTTTCAATAAACAGTTTCGAAGAAAACGACGAAACTGTAAGACCAAAACAGTTTTTTTCAACAGTTTTGAATTGAAAAGTATCCCTGTTTAATACCCGGCGAAGTCGTTAAATCATTTTCAACGTTTATTAGAAATTTTCATATTGAGATATCGTCTTAAGTAATGAGTATAACATTCTTACATCATTTGAACTAAAAATCTATAAGGTTATTTAAATAAATCAAACAGTTTATCCAGAAACAATATTTTTTTTAAATTAAACAACATAATGTAGGCCTACACATTTTCAATATTTTTTGGAGGATGATCTTTTATTTTAAATAACTAATCAGTTTTTATCCAGAAAGGAGAAAGGTATTAAAATATAGTTTTGAGAAGTTGATTTTTCATAATTTTTCAATTCCCCTGTAACTGGGGAATACCCCCGGTCATTCGACACACTGAAGTATCCTTGCCCCCCCCCCCCCCCCCCCCCCCCTTAGAACCGCCACTGGGTTGTGGTAGGCCTATGTTAAGAAATATATAATTTTGTTTGACAAACATTTAGATTGTGTAGTTTACCCTTTATTAAAATGAAATATGAAAGAGTTTTTCTAATTAAGTAATAGGCCTACTCTCAAAAAGGAAATTTAGCAAGAAAACACATGAAAATGATCTGGTCATCAGTAAAATCGTTCTTAATATCTTACGGATATTATAAAATAACCTTGTATTTATTTACAGAACCTAAAGCCTATAAAATGAATTTAATAATATTATGCGCCTGGCAAGGATATAAAATAGTTCGACCATGCAGCTGAACCGCTGACGTGAGTTAAGCGAATTTACAAAACTAAGTTTGAATGTTTTAGGGTTTCAACCAACTATTTGGGTAATTGAACTACTCTCGAAAGCGCTGAGTAGGTGCCGTATACGAAATATATTAGTAGAATTTGAATTTGTTCGTATCTTAAGCCTCCGGCTTCGACTCACGCGCTCCCCGATTTAGCTGTCTTGGGTTATCGATTGCTTTGCTTCGCTCGCAGTGCACGAACTCGGCAGTCGGCCTCGAATCTGAAGATGCCCCCGCTATAAAATCCCCCCCGTGGATTTGAACCGGGTAATTTTATGTTTTGATTGATTTTGGGGAACCAAGTGAGCTATAAGTACGTGTAAAAAAACAAAATGTGCAGAATAATATCCTACTTTTATTTTTTTAGATACAACCCAAAAAAAATTTTAATTCTATTAAGAAAAATCTTTAAAAAATGTTACTTCCTGTCTAAAAACGTGATTCCGGTTGTTAGACTTGTATGCCTAACGAACTCGTAATCTCGTATGAGCGACGTAGACAACCAACGTGTGTACCAATCGGACTTAAAATACCCCCGTTTGAGTGCGAACACATAAACAGAGTGTCTTTTATAAATGTCCCACCATTGGTATCTTGTAAACTATTAATCTGACAACAAACTTTAAATGGGGAACCTTTCCTTGTTTTTTTTTTTTTTTGAGAAATTAAAAGATATATCTATTTAAAATATTTGTAAATGGGCGCCATTTTCCAATATGGTGGTCAACTTTCGAATTTCTTATGGAACATCTATATTTTTTAATGATTTTCGATTTAAAAGTTAGTCTAAGACTTTTTTGTTCTCGGTGTTTTTTTTATACGACTAACCCTTTAAAAGTTAGAGGGGTATAAAGTTTTAAAAACATTCTATCTGAGCAGAAGATATTTTTGAATGGAAATGTTTTCAACCAATGAAAACGCTCTCAACACTAATAAAGCATTGTTTGGACAAACAAATAACTCTTTAAAATCAACAAAATATGGTTTTTGTTAATTTTTTAAAACCAATAATACAGAGGATTAAGTGAAAAAACTACAGATTTGTCACACATGAAAAATGAAGTTAATAAAATCCAAAATCGTCATAAAATAATAGGGTGTATCATACGGAATTTGAAAGTTGTCCTCCAATTTCCAATATAAAAACATTAAAAACTGTACCGTACTTTAAAGTGAGAACTTGTAGCCTAATAAACAGAGAACAAAAAAAGTCTTAAATAACTTGTAAAACCAAAATCATCATAAAATATACGGTGTTCCATAAGAAATTTGAAAGTTTAAATTTACGAATATTTTAACTACATATTTTTAATTTCTCAAAAAACAAGGAAAGGTTTCCATTAAAAATTTGCTATCAGATTTATAGTTTACAAGATACTAATAATACTAATGTGGCCTATTTAAAAAAGACACCATTTATACATATTGTATATATAAACTTTCTAATGACACCCCAAAACGCGTACTAGGGACTACGATCGGTGCTCATTTACTACTCCCAACATTAGGTCTTACTATAAGGGTCACTGCAATAGCTCATCTTTTCTATAGAAATTCGCTAATAATAAATTTCGTATGAATTTAACAGCAGACAAAATTATACAGCTCTATAAATTAACTCTTATCTGTGCTTTAACACAATTATTACATAATATTTATCTTTTCTCTTGCGTTCTGCTTGAATGTTAAATGAATTGACTATAATTTCAAATTAAGTCTTTATTTTCTTATTATTTATTGAAACAACTGTTTTTGAATATGACAAAGTGTAACTAAATATATTTTGTTTGACATATTATACTACTATACTATCCCTACTATTAGATTTCGTTTATTTTGTTCCATATTTTCTGTGTGAAGGAAAATGCATTTACTTCGATCTCTGCAATGTCGTTTTAAAGAATAGCCTATAAACAATTTGTAATTGTGATTTGACTACCAATAATAACAATAACTTCTCATCGATGTTATTTCGTTAAATTTCGATTAAAACAAAATCTTCATTTATTTACTGGATTTAAATATCTTATTAACTTTTTTTTTGTAGGCTTTAAGACATACATTTTTATTAAACGTTATATAGAACACTACGATTTGTTAAAGGCTGGTTTTAAACAAAGATTAAATAACAATTTAAAACGAAACTTAAAACATTGTTTACCTGTAATGTTCCGACTTTCCGCGCGAACAAACTAATTTGATCTAGTAACAGTCCGCGGTACTTCACCAGACTAACTCGTATCTATGCTATGGTAAAAGCTGGTGAGTCAGGTGGGGGGGGGGGGGGGGGGGGGCTGTCACGTGATCCGTGCAATGACTGTGTAGTATAGAGTGTAGTTGTGTTGTGTAGGAAGTAACAATTATTATTATAGCAATGAAGGACATCATCTATGATTACAATTCCGAGTTCTGAACACCAATGTACAGTCTAAACAAAATGTTCTGTTTAATAATTCAAATTCTATTTTAGAAGTCTAATTTGGTAGGCCTACAAATGCGGGGATAACAAACTAGTGCCATATTATTAGATATTAACTTTTCAACAGCTAGCCAACTGTAGGTCTAAACAGGGGTGCCCCCCCCCCCCCAGTTTAATAACCCGCCCCCCCATTAATTTGTAATACCCCCTCCCGTAAAAGTTGGTCAAAATAAAACAATTTGCCATTGAAACACGCTTCTATTATCGTACAAATATAATAAAATAAAGCTAAAAATAGAACAATTGCTGGTCAATTTTCTCTTTGAAACTGAAAATAATGAATTTATTTCCAACCACAAAAACACATCAAAACAAATTATTATCTTTGAAATTCACTAATTACAATTTTCAAGTAGTTGTGATCAATAAACAAACAACTAACTAGTTATACAAAACAATATTGAGTCCAGTCTTTCTGAAAAGGTGCGTAGCAACTCCCTGTAGTGTGCAAACAAAAGATAATGATTAAATAATAAATAAATTTACTTAATGGTTAAGTACCACAAAGTATACTATTTACAATTTTTACACACAAAACTAGATAAACATTACTACTAACTTAACAATGACAATACCATACTGAACAAATGATTTAAAAATATATTTTTAAAGTGCATAATTACAATTTTCCAGCAATAGTTGTGAATAATTAACAAAACAACTAACTAGTTATACAAAAAATATTGACTGGGCTTCGGCGAGTGTACCGCGCTGGGCGCAAAATGGTGGCCGGCCATGAGTCACCATAGTCCCGAGAAGCGACCACAGAATTAAATAGACTGGACAAGTCGAACGCAAGAGTGAGGCCTGTTTTAGAGTCAAATACTCACACAATATGGCGGATGCAAATTGCGTGTTCTAACTGTTGTATGATAAGAACTACAATAGCTAATAAAAAATAAATAAAAACTGTTCAGAAAATGTAGCTTTTCAGCTACATTTCTCTCGCTTATGAGACGCACCTGACCTAAAAACAAAAAAATGTCTCACAATGCAACTTTTTGATGTCACGAATTAAAAAGTATAAAAAAGTTTGGACTTTATTCTATTTTTAAAGTGCCAAACCATTTTTATTTTCAAATTGTGAACACACCATTAGCGTCCCACACTAAGTTTGTCAAATTTCAAAGATTTTCGAGCATTTCAGCAATTGAAACCACGGTGTAAATGAATAAGGCGCACTGAAAATGTCACACCTTTCTAGGCCAGCTTGACGTTTCTATCCTCACACAAGATGGCCGACCTAGCTTCAATTCCCCCAATATACAGGCTTATGGCATAACCAGTATATTTAATTCTGTGGTCGCTGGTCCCGAGCGTCGCGTCGGCGGCTGTTCAGTGCTCATTCACACGCCTTCGCACTGGCTCTGCGACGCTTATTATGCACATTTTTCAAGTTTTTCTTTATTTAAAAAAAGAACCACCTTCTTTATTTATATGTCAGGAATCACTTGACAAAGTAGTCACTTTCTTAGGCCAGTAGACTTTTATTTACCAAGTAACAGAAACACATCTATAAAGAGCTTTTTATTTGTACTTGTTATAAACTTTGTAATTCGTAATTATGCGTAACTTTTTCCTACAATAAAGAGGCTTTATTTATTCACTTCTATACAGTATAATGACGTAATATTAATACACGGCTTAATAATATTGTCATGATATATAGTTTGCTAAGCCATGTTGATGTTGTCATTGTTTGTTACATGTTACATACTTCGTTTTTTGTTATTATGCGTTACTTTTTCATACTATTAAGAGGTACCGTATTATTTATTGATTTCTACACTGTATAATAACGTAATGTTAATATACTTAAATATAATTTTATATAGTTTGCTAAGCCATGTTGATTAAATGATACACAATGTTTAGATTTAAAATAAATCATTAGTATCATACAACATTCTAAACCATTTTACCTTTAATCTTTGGGTGGTTAATGAAAATACATTTTTTTTTAACGGGGAAAAACAGCTAAAATTTATTACTAAAGCTATGTAAGTAACTAACAAAACCTTAGAGACAATAAATCGTGTGCGAGTATGGCTATAACAAGACGGTCAGCGTGCGCCGTGAGAATTGAACGAGATTCTGGCGCGCAATTAATTGTATCTTTAACCTGCTGTAAAAACTAAACTACTTGAGTTAATTCATTGAAAAAACATGTTTCATAAAATTTAACTTATTGGCTCAAACTTTTATACTTACACCTCGTCTCTGACAAAAAACCAAAAATGTTCCTCACAGAACAACTTTTTCATGTCACAATTTAAAGTTCCATATTAAGTCCTAGCTTTGGTTATTTATTTATACCTTTAAAGATTTTTTAAAATTAATAATTTTTATATCAGTGTTAATATTCTGTCAGTGTGTAAAAATTCAAAGGAATCAGTGTGTTGTAAGTGTTCAAAACAACAGTGTATTTGAAAACGCGCATCACAATTTTAGTGTCACTCCGAGCCGTTTCGGCTTTCTAGACGTTCCCGAGATGGCGGACTTTTCAAACTGTACAGGTATAGAGGCAATGTTCAGTATGTTTTACTCTATGGTCGATGGTACAAGTGAAAGTTAAATATTGACTGCGCTTTTACGCTCCACTTACAAACTATACATTTTAATTTCATATACTAATTTGTGTGTTTCCTCAACAATTTTCGAACCCCCCTAGAATCCCAATGACCCCCCCCCCCATGAACACTTGCAATGTGGTAATTTTGCGCCTCCTATCATTTAAAAAAAGCGGAGAAAAGCGAATACTAAATTTATTTTTCTTGTAATAATAATAATTGGAGGTAATTATTATTAGGTTTTTAAAAATCGACCCGGTATCGTCAATAATACAGTAGGCCTATTCAGAGTATGGCAAAAATTCAATGTGTACTGTAATATTATCTTAGTACAAACAAAAGTTAATCTGATGCCTATAATATTTTCTCTGTGATCTCAGCCTAATATCTACTGGTGACAAAATTCTGGTCCCATACACAGGTTAAAAAAAAAAAACATTATTCTTCTCTCTTTTTAAATGTGAAGAGTAGGCCTATTAATGTTCCGTCCCGTAAATTAAACAATTCCTACACTGTTTATAATTAACAATTATTTGTTATACAGAGTGTCCCCGAACTCTCTGGTCCCCTTTTGTGTATTTGTTCCTGGGTTTTTGGATAATTTAGGTTTGAAATTTTTAAACAGTCACCATTTTGAACCTCACGATTGGATATAATTGCTTATTTTACTTAAAATTGATTATTGTTAGGTATAACTTCTTGTCTAGTTTGAACTCAATCGGTAATACTGTTCTCTAGATATCAATTATTTTGTAAAAAACATACATACTGACAGACAGAAGAAAAATTAAGCACCGTAGACAATATGTTTGTCCCGATCCTAGGAACTCCACCAAAGGGGACCAGATAGTTCGGGGAAACTCTGTATATAATATTGATTTATAAGTCAAATTAACACGTTTTTTCTCGAATCTTAAGGTGTATTTAAACATTGTAGTGTTGTAACAAAGATTTCAGAAATTAAATATTTTCATAGAACTGTTTTAGTTTTCATAGCTGGAAAATCGATTAAAATGGATGCCAGTTCTGAATTTCAAAAGGTCAATTTTTTTGGGTTTAAAGGCGAAAAACCTGGGTGGTTATCATCGCCTGAAAGGTCAATAAAATATTATTTACTGCATTTACGAATTTTATAGTAACAGAAAATCCTCTATAGCCTATACGGATATCGCCATCAAACCCACGATGTTACTAAGTAGCTTTGCCAAACTTTGTTTTACAGTCTTCCGTAATAATGCTCGAAATTTTACTTTCTTGGATATTATTAAATAATAAGAACGTCGATCAAATTTAATATTACTACGTTAGGCGGTTAAAAGATATTAGTATACAATATTTCCGAGAAATGTTTTGCTGATTTATGATTTTGTTTTCTTGGAGGGTTGTCTAAATCCCTTCATGACCTCAACTTCAAATTGTTTCGAACTTGAACTATCTTGGGTAATCAAGAGAATAAAATTGCCCCAGGAATACAAAAGAAATAGATTCAAGGGAATAAATGTAATATTCCCTGGAGTAAAATTGTAAAATACCTTGGTTTGCCAATCTGAAATTATCAGGAAAGCAACTTTTGACAAAAAAACTTGATCGATCTGTTTGCTACCTTATACTAGTTATGACTGATACAGCTAATTATAATAAGTTAAAGTTTTAAAAATAAATAACAATAATTATCCACGTTGCAACCTGCATCGATGAACAGTGGACAGTTAAAAGCAGAAAAGAAATGTAAGCTATTTTAAAGCAAGAAGCATTGTTGAGCTTATTTAACCAAGCCGGTGGTTTTTCAAGATGAACGAAGAAATGGTGTAAAAAATCAAGGTCGATGATACTAGAAGAAAAGCAGTTATGAGAAGGAAAGGAAAAGAAATGTCAGAGACTGGGTGCAAGACATTGTAAACGGACCACCAAAGTCATGGGATTTCAGGTACTAGGTTCTCGCCTATCTGTGACGCTAAGAAAAGTACGAGTATTAGAAATTAATCCCAAAAATTATATTTTTGAATTAACTATTGTAGTATTACCTATATTCTTACTAAATGACACCATCGTATAGCTTAGGCAGTTACGAAGGAAGCTTTTTCCACAATTTTGACATGAATATATAAAAATCCTTTTTTGGGCCTTATCTGTCATAAAAAAAACTAATAAAACCACATTTCTAACATAGCCAGTTTTAAAGATAAGATACTTAGTGTAGTCTTATCACAAAGATAACATTTTGTGATAATAGGTAAAAGGTAAAAGGGATAAATGCGATAAAGCGGGGGGGGGGGGGGGGGGGGGGGGGGGGGTGATAGACCTTGATATTGAAACATGTAGGCCTAGTTCTAATACGAGAAAGATTTAACTTCACAAACGTCTCGCTGCAAAAAGTTCAAGCAGAATATGTAAAATCTACAAAAGTAATATTTTAAAACTCAGACTTCTCCGGGTACACTTAACAGACTTTAGTCAACTATTTTGCATCCACTTTTAATCCACTAGCTTACGATGAAAATAAAACAATGCCTGTATTGAATCCTGGCTATAATACTGGGAAGTACTGTAGTAAAATGTATGTGAGTTTATGGCCTTATCATTAACATTCATGAATAATAACAACAGACAAAATGATGTGATTTATTAATTACTCGAAACTTTGTTGAATGTTTGTGAAAGACTTTTTCTAAGGCAAATTTACTCAGACATACTTCAAAACACAAAAGCCATCGGTCCAGACAGAATATTTATTCTTATCCTTAATGAGTCGACTTTAGTATATACTTTCTGAACCGTTTTATCAACCATGGTTTTGGTTTACACTCAAATAATTAAAAACCAGGTACGCACGATCACTTCATGATGAACATCACAGATTAATTACCCTAAGTATATTCATCTGCGATTCATTTTTATATTTTCAATTTTCATTGAAAGT
Source organism: Philaenus spumarius (assembly GCA_018207615.1). NCBI lineage: Eukaryota > Metazoa > Arthropoda > Insecta > Hemiptera > Aphrophoridae > Philaenus > Philaenus spumarius. The sequence goes on from JAGFPH010002185.1 coordinate 141,636, forward strand.
TTAATGCTCATTTCATTCCAAAATGGCGTCAAATGAAAATACAAACAGTACGAGGTTATTATTTGTTAAATGAATATTTAATCGATAGATAGAGGAATAGGAAAATTATCATTAGTACTTTATGTATAGTTCGTCAGATTTAGCAAGACCTCTTTGATGCGCTGGCGGGAGGGAAGAATTTAGGCAAGTGGGGATACCGTTCTCTGGAGGGGAAGGGACACCACGCTACTTACTATCACTGTTGTCGCGACAGTCTTGTGTTGTATTACTTCCAGACCGAAGTGTTACGTTCAGAGGTCGGTAATAGACTGAGACTCTCTGACCCCCCACCACTCGAATAAACTCCGAGTCTACTGTGCATCTCGAGGTCACGGATAGTGCTAGAAATTCTCTACTATAAACTAATATCAGGAATTAGCCTCTTCCTACGTAAACGAATGAATCTCGTAAGATCTCGTGAAGAACTAATTATTTTGTGATCGGAAAATTAATGCCCTTTTCGAAGCAAGCTGTATTTGGACATGCCGACAAAAATATTGTAGTTATTTATTATAATAAACTTTCTTACATATCAAGGCGTGTGTCCTACTACATGGAGGTTTTTAATTACTAAGGTTTTTGTTAACACGCTATTTTAATTTTTTTTTATTTTATCAAACCATATCTTAATGAATGGTTAGTTAAACATATTTTACACTTAAATTGTAAACACTTTTAGCAGCTTAAAATATTTCACATTTTCGAAATTGGTTCAGTAGACCTAAACTATAATTTTACTGTGATTAACTTTTTAACTAAACAAATGACTAACTTCAAAATATCCTTTTCCAAAGCTACTGTCAGCAAGATAAAAGAAAAAAAGTGTTTAAATATTAGGAGACAATCCGTCGTAGGCCCTATGTGTAGGCCTATTTATTATAATTTAATGAACTTATACCTATGGCTAAACACAGTATTTCACTTTTAATGTTCTTTATCTTGATTCATTTAGAGTTATAAAAAAGTAGATCGCATCCTAGTTCATTGCCTTCCATTTTGAATGATTCATCCGTGAAGTTATGTTAAATTGACAAATATATTTTTTAAACTTAGGTCTATATAGGACTAGTCCTAAACTTGTTTTTAAATGTTTTTGTAATTTTCAGTATATTACCAATGAATACTTAAATGTTTGTTACTTAAATGAATTGTCATGCTCAGATTGTACAAAAAAATACATAGGACAAACAGGCAGGTCCTTTAAAAAACGATTTAAAGAGCACATTCCAACAGCGGCACAGTCGGCTAACCCAGAAAAAGTCGAATCGAAATTTACAGAACATTTAATTGAGGCCGATCACAAATATTCCGTCATTGAAAAATAATTAACAATATTGCATCATTGTCAAAAGGGGAAATTAATGAACGCACTAGAAGAGTTTGAAATATATAAACAGACTAAAAATGATATTACTTCATTGTTGAACGAGAAACTAAAATTTGACTCTAATATAATCTATGACACATTAATATCTAGTTTAGATAAGAATCCCTCCCACCCAAGGCGTATTAAAGAAGGTGTGTGCATCGAGGAGCGTGAACTCGTCCGGCCCGCGCAGCTACGTCACGTGATACACACTGAACCAGCAGTTCCGAGTGCAATTGTAAGCTTTTGCTCAAACTGCGAATTAAATACGTTATGGTTGTCTAAAAATTATGTTTTTGGTATCGGTGGAAAGGTAATAAAGTGAGCATTAAAATGATCTATGTCCATGGTCAAAAATGTCTAGGCGTATAATTTTGAAACAAGCCTAAATCTAATATACGGGTTTGATTGACATAAAAACTACCCTAAGTGAGGAAGTTTTTTACTATTACTTTCGGGAGGCATTTAAAGACATAGAAATGTAGAGAATAAAATGTAGTAAATACTGACATCAATTTTTTTATGAAAGTTTGTAATCTTACTGTCCTACCTAATAAGTTTGTAATCAGAACCATAGTTACTCGCTTCTTGTGGTGATTGAATGTACGCTAATCTAATTTGTTATTAGTTCTCATTTCTATTCGTTATTTATTATTCACATTGTTGTGAACAGGTAAATTTTGTTTAATGTATAAATATGAATTTTTAAAGCGTTGACAAATTTAAGTAGCTCTATAGGGTAAAACCTTTTACCATCAATAAGATGGTGATTTTTAAAGTTAATTGGTTGTGTTATGTTTAGGCTACTAGGCCTACTATTACTAGTAGGCTACTAAATTTACTTTTCAAAAATCGAAATTATCTGAAATTGTGATTGTTTAGTTAGCCTACCCAAGGATAAATAATAAATCAAAATTAATATAAACTAATTTTCAATGAAATAATTAAAACAAATAGTAGTCTAGGTGATAATTAAAAGTCATGGTGAATACAACATTGAGTTTTATTCTACTATTAACCCTAGATTACATATGCCAAAATTGTGTCACGGGATTACTTATGTATCGTAAATTTGACTACTAACAAATATTAATTTTTTTTTTACTGTACTAAAATAATTTTGTAATTATTTTTTTTTAAATTGTAATTGTATCCTAGCATATTTTAGGGCTATATATATATTTTAAAAGTGTTATACATCAAATAAATAAAATAATTTGTACCACCAATATTTTATTTTTGTAACTCTTTAAAATTATTTAATAACATACAACAGCATTTTATTTACGGCTTAAATTCTGTCCACTTCGAACCTAAAACAAAATTTGTATACTCTAAAAATATATGTTTTAACCGTCTAAGCGTCAGGCACTTTTTTACTGCTTGTACACTAGTCATTATCACTTAGATAGAATGTATCCTATTCAAGTAAAGTGTACACTATTATACATTTTATTGCTCAGGAAAGTATGGAGAACATTGCCATGTAAACAAAATATTTTAACAAATTTCTCTAACTTTTTTTGCGTTTCAAAAAAAAAAAAAAATTGGTAAACCAAAGTTTTAAAAGTAAGGGTTTTAGAAAAATACTACTCAATTTTTTTAGTTATAAATCCAACATATAAATAGGGGAAACCCCTGCGTTCTCCGCACGCCAACCTCGTTGGAACCTTCTAACACATAATCATTTTATGTTTTCCTTATAATAATTGTTTAGGATTCATAATAACCCCAAAGCTAAAATGGTAAATAATGTTAAATGTTCAAATCAAATTTTTCGTATATTTTATAACAGCACTTATAATAAATGTTAAAAGAACCAGCAAGGCTCAGGTCTATTCTTTAATAAAAACCTAACCTTAAAGTTAAAAATACAAATAATTGCTTCAAAGTATGAAATCAGCGGTTATGAAAATATTGGAGCAAACAGTCATTTTATTCAATTGGTCGCTGTGGTAATGAATGTAAATACATGTGTTGGTTCATCATTCTAGGTCTAACCTAAGATTTTTTCTGACTAAATTTACAAATATTGAAATACAAAATGTTTTTATTAAAATGAATTATAGCCTATGTTAATCAGGAATAGTGTAGCTTTTTATTTCGTAGATCAAAATTTCTTGGGAATCGATGAAACCTTACTCGTAAAAAGCTGTCTTTTTTGTTTGAGTTACCGCAGCCAAACACGGCACAAAAAGGCATTATAATTAATGGTTATTAATTATAAGAAATGTTATTACAATAATACACTATGTTGCCTACAATTAATGACATAATTTGACGTCAAAAGCTTAAAGGTCGTACAGGTTTCGGCGGTAAATATGCCGAAGGAGTCTAGACTGGAGCTCCGACTCACCGACTGTGTAGCACTCTACGTCACGGGTAGGCTGGAGTGGAGGGAGAAGCTGCGCATGCACACACCTTCTTTAATACGCCTTGCCTCCCACCTACCTCCGATACAGGTTAGACAAAATGTACAGTACGCATCTTGACAGTAAGGCCTACTACACGGGACAGAAAAAGATGCACAATAAAAGTTATGTGTTGAGTGTTGTGTTTTATGTAAATGTATATCTTTTTATGTATTTTAAATATTGACAACGGGAATTACCCAGCAATCCTGAGGATGGTTGAATAACCGAAACGGCCGTAGAAAGAAAAAGAAAAATTAGACTATTGTGACGGTAAGTCGTAATATTATTGTAATATTACATCATTTTAGCTTCATAGCTTGTAGGAAGTTACTTTAATTTATATTTATTGTATATGGGTAGAGCAACCCCTTCTAATTGTGAATCTAAACAATCCTGGGACCCACTCAAACACACACGAGTTCAGTGACATACACACGTACAGAAGAATTATATGTTTTATAAAGATAGCATACAAAGACAGTAATTTCACAGTTTTCATGTTGTTTTATACTATTTTGACTGGCGTTTGTTAAAATGTGATGATTCATCTTATTGACGTTATCCAAAATCCATTACTTTATATATATATATATATATGTTTTATTCCCGGATTGATAAGTGGTAGTAAATATGCTTCAAAATTGCTGAATTTTTAGTGAAAGGGTCCTAGTAGGATTCTTTAAATACACTTTTTTTTTGTTTTTCGATAGGATTCAAAATGGCGGAGTTATACCGATTAATCGTTTTTGGGAAGGGATTTAAGGGTATATAAGTATATGGATTTTTCCCACCTTGATAAAATCGTAGTAAATATATGCTTCAAAATAGCTGAAATTTTAGTGGAAGGGTCCTTGTAGGATGTCCCAGACACTGATATTTTCATTTTTCGATTTTACACAAAATGGCGGCTTATTTGATTCAAACCAAAATGGCAAAGTTAGAGCGAGGAAATTGCATTATTACTCCCACTCATAAGCCCTTGTGCAGATTTTGAGCTATATCGTTCGAAAGGTAATTAAATTTACTACAATCCTGTGCAAAAGTAATTAAGGTACAGTCCCCGGAACAAGGAACAAAATTGATAGGAATCTCCTGATAAATCGATTTTCATTATCTGTGTAAGGTTTTTGCTCAATTTATCCCACTCATAAGCCCGGTGCAATTTTTGAGCTATATCGTTCGAAAGGTAATTAAATTTACTACAATCCTGTCTAAAAGTAATTCTGGTACAGTCCCCGGAACAAGGAACAAAATTCATAGGAAACTCCCGATAAATGATTTTTTCATTATCCATGTCCGGTTTTTGCGCAATTTCTCCCACTTATAAGCCCGTGTGCAATTTTTGAGCTATATCGTTCGAAAGGTAAATAAATTTACTACAATCCTGTGCAAAAGTAATTCAGGTACAGTCCCCGGAACAAGGAACAAAATTGATAGGAAGCTCCCAATAAATGTTTTTTTCATTATCCATGTCAGGTTTTTGCGCAATTTCTCCCACTCATAAGTCCGTGTGCAATTTTTGAGCTATATCGTTCGAAAGGTAATTAAATTTACTACAATCCTGTGTAAAAGTAATTCAGGTACAGTCCCTGGAACAAGGAACAAAATTGATAAGAAGATCCCGGTAAATGTTTTTTTCATTATCAAAGTAAGTTAATTACGCAATTTCTCCCACTCATATACCAGTGCAATTTGTGAGCTATATCATTCGAAAGGCAATTAAATTTACTATAATCCTGTGCAAAGGTATATTTGGAACAGTTTCCGGGACAAGAAACAAAACTCATAGGAAACTCTCATTATATAATACTAGTTATTCCCTGATAATAAAATTCGGCTATAGTAATGCGGCAGTGCTGCTTACGGTTTTTTTTTATTTTAAAGAATAGTATTAGAAAGAAGTCAAAATCATAGGTTCCTTATTTTGCACATTACAAAATTAATAATAATAAGTTACAAGTTAAATAATATACTAATAATTTGTTTGTAGTATCATAACTTATTTATAGGCTGTACTCGTCAGATTGAAACGAAAATATTACTGATATGGTACATTGTTTTCTGAGTGTCTGAGTTGTATGAATTAAAACAAAGATGCTGACTATTTGTGAAAAGATGTTGAACGTATGCCTATAGTAGGCCTACTTACGTTAATCGAACTGAATTAATAGGCGTCATTTTAGGGTTTTCACCTCGGAATGAGAGATAATAAGCTGTATAAACCTCGTATAGCTCGTATAAACCTTTATTTTGGCATTCTAAAAGTTATCTCAAAAGTCTCATAAAATCTCGCGTACGCGTCTTAAGATATTCAAGGTCAAAGGTCACAAAAATTACTTTTTCGCAAATATCTTGCTTCCTATGCTTTTAATGCTATTTATAAAAATTGTAGAACATAAAATTCTCTACATATTTTGTTCCAAACATTTTTTTTATACGGTTAAACGTTTTTGAGATAGAGCATGGAGCATGGTTTGTAGTATAATGCAAGGTCAAACGTGAGTCCTAGTAAATAAAGCATAGTATAAAGCTAATAAATATTTAAAAATACATAATAATTATGATTGATGTGCATTGTTTATTAATTAAAACCTCTTCAAAAATTATTTTTTTACAGTGTAGCAAACATTTTCTTAAATATTTTTTGTTTTAAACATTTTTTTTACATTAAATGGAATTGGTATTTTATAAGCTTGAACCTAACAGGTATCAGGAATATCTGGATGCCAGTGCACATGTAAGGTTGAACACCTGCGAGTTTACACTTGCTAACAAAATATGTTAATAAGGGAAAATAATTAGAAAAATAAATTAAAATTGTACTTTTTGTTTCTACAAACACAATGCAATATAAAATAATTCAAATTATTGACAAAATATCTGTAGCTTAATGCAAAGCATGATGTACGGTAGGCCTAATTGTAAAAGATAATTTTATCAGATTATTACATGAGCCCTTTTGAAATTTTTATGAAAAAAACTTGATTTAATTTTAAATATAGTTTTATGCATATAAAATGATTTAATTGAAATCCAAAAATCAATAGGCCTACTACTAAATTCATTCTAGGCCTGAAAGCTAATTTTACACTACTTTCACATTGGCCCAGTCAGTATTTGCAATTTTTTGTAAAATAAGTTAGATATTAATGCCTCTAAAATTTAAATCTGGATTAGGTAAATTGTATAAAATAGTTACAAATAATTTTATAACAATATTAATGTTACAACTGTAAACATAACATCAAAACCTACTAATTTCCATTAAGGGTCTGCTGTAGTGATGGTTATTGTTTGCAAGGTCTCATTTTAAGCACAGTCACAATACGCATCCGTTTTACATTTTTTTAAATTTTTTCATTTGTCCCGTAATTGACAATAAAAAATGTAAAATTAAAAGTGAAACGCAAGCTGGATCTGCAATTTTATAAAGAATATTCAGTTTTTTTAGCACTCAATTACAAAAATTGGATTTATAAAATGGATTGAAATGAGGCAATGTCAAAGCGCTCAGCTGCAAGAAATTGCACTGTTTAGATACTGGTTTAGAGAGAAG
>JAGFPH010002185.1:149020-167809 GCA_018207615.1 Philaenus spumarius
TTATTATTAGGTTTAAGTATTTAAAGATTTAGGATTAAGTTTACAGATTTATAATTTGCCATTATTTCTCATGCTTACATTGGGAAGCATCAACTTTTTTTCATGGAGATTAAATTTATTATATACAATTTATACTATCCATATTTTGGTCATGTAAGTGGAAAATGTTTTTGTGGAGTTGTACTGGTGTACGTGCAACGTAATTATGTATCATTAGGTTTAATGCTCTCTGTTGGTTACCATAACTTTTGTATTTTTATTTGGAAGGTAGATTTAAATGGACAGTAATAATTGTTTATAATGTTCATAACTTAATTTTTTTTCTTATATCGGTAAAACGAGTTGTTATATTATACATTTCTTGGAGTTTAAAACAATGTTTTGAGATGGCTTAATGTCATGAATTTTTATTGTTTGGTAAATGACATGTAAACCAAAAGAAGGATTTTTTTTTTTTTAGAAAACAGGGAAATAGAAATGGTTAACGACGTAAGGTGACTAGGAGTTGGGTGTCTCAGTTTTTTATTTAGATTTTTTTTTATTAATTTTCTTTTGTGGTAAAAAGAATAGCCAATATTTGTTTGTTTTTTCGTTAAATTCTTTTTCTTGACAATATGAGTTGAGGGGTGGATTGAGTTTCTTCCGACCACCACTCATCAGAGAAGCTTTCCGACCATGTGAAGAAAAAAAAACAAGGGTGGTTTAAGCAAGTCACTATAGTATTCCTTCAAACGGAAGGTGAAAAAAAAAAACAAAGAATTGCATTCAAGAGTGGTGAAAGAGTCGAAGGGGCCGACTCTGGTGACGTGGGGGGGGGGGTGATGTGACGGGTACCCCTCACCTCGTAAATAGTTATAAATAATAAGTAAAGATACTTAATAATAAAGGGTCCACTAACAGCGGACATAGTATATTGTTGGCTAAAGGTACATTCACTGAGAAGACTCTTCCTAGTTAACCAAGGGAGGGGGACACTAGATGAAAGCATCCAGAGATGCAGTGGTTAGTTTGTAAGTAAACGCGTCCGCAAGTGGACTTAATTAAGGGGGGGATTGATCTTGCTTCGGCCTCATGGCGTAATATTAGTTTAGAGTAGTCGGAACCAGAGGCGTTTGTATCGATTCAATAAACGTTTCAAACTGATTATGGGTTTACCAAGTTGTTGAAGAACCTTCTCTTTTCACCACCAACTATCCTGACAACGCCCGTACGTCCGCATGAGGTCAGAAAACACAGCCCGACCAGGGAAAGCGCCGCTTCGAGGAGCCGGACACAGGCGAGCCGAGCCCACGGAAGTGGGACCCGTTACAGTAACAAGCTCTTGAAGTTTTGACAATGATACTTCCCCAGTAGTGTTATTTGAACGAGCAAAGTGTTTCACTTTTGACCAAGCATTCTCAATAGCGTTCAGGTCATACACATATGGAGGCAATCTTAATACTTCGTGGCCAGCAGCTCTAAGTTCAGTGTTTTTGTATTTATTTATTCCACTATATACATACATAAAAATACTACATACATACATATTCACATATATTACCACAGCTTCAATTCTAGACCTGTAGCAATCCCACCGTAGGTACAAGTACCTGTATGTGGGAGTGGGAGACTTAATATTAAAGCTTAAGAACTAATAAATTAGATATAACTGAAACTAATAGGAGACAATAGAGAGAAAAAATTATACGAAATAGCCTCGACATAATACAATTTATAGATTACGATTCAAAATTGAGATTTGCCTTGACTATCCAGCTCTTCAATTTCTTTTTAACACCATTCCTACCTATCTGTATATTCTTAAGCGTCTTTGGTAACATGTTAAAATTTTTTAAAGCGACATAATGAAAGTTTTTCTTACCAACATTTAATTTATTCTTTGGTAATATTAAATTCTTACTTCTACTTAGTCCACTGCTATTTAAAAAAGTATCTCTAAGAAAAACATAATCAAACATTAATGACTCTAAGATAAAACTTTGCTTTATTAATAGTGGTCTATCTTCATATTGACTAGGGAGTATTATTTTAAAAATTCTATATTGCAAGTTTTCTAGTTTACTTATAACATAACTATATGCATTACCCCACGCCAAAATTCCATAAGTAGCTATACTAGCAAAAAGAGCATGATAAATTGTTAACAAATTACTCAATTTAGTAACTTTTTTAAGTCTAGCAAAAATATACAATAAGTACCTAGTCCTACCAATTATACTATTAACATGATCAGCCCATTTAACACATTGATCAACTAGCAAACCCAGATACTTAATACATCTCTTTCTTTCAATAACAAAATTATCTATAGAAATATTAAATTTTCTTGGTACAGAGTCACTGTAATTGCCGATAGTCATACAGACTGACTTTACTATGTTTAATAACAAACTATTTTCATACAACCAGCACTTAACAATCTGTAGGTCGCGAGTAAGTATAACATTCAGCGTTGGCCAGTCATCAGCATCACAAAGAATAGCTGTATTATCAGCGTAGGCTAAAGAATTGGGCATAATCTCAAGAAGGCTATTTATGTAGATAACAAAAAGAAGTGGACCCAGTATGGTTCCCAGAGGAACAACAATAGCAATATTCCTACAAGAACTTCTTACTTTTTTGATTTTTACACATTGAACTCTATTTATTAAGTAATTCTTGATTAATCTCAGCATTATTATTCTGATACCAATACTCTCTAGTTTAATTAATAATATCTTATGATCAGCTGTATTGAAAGCTTTGGCCAAATCAAGAAAAGCAATTGCAGAGGGTTTAATATTATCCAAATTTTTACTCAGAAAGTTAATAAGATTGGCCAAAGCATCCTTACATCCTAAATTTTTTAAGAATCCGAATTGATTTTTTGAAATTATATTATTCACTTCAATAAATTGCAACAACCTTACATAAATGCTCCTTTCAAAGACTTTACATAAGTTTGAAATTAAAGAAATTGGACGATAATTGTTAGGTTAACTACTAATCCCTCCTTTAAAAATCGGCACCACTTCAGCTTTCTTAAAATGATCAGGGCAATATCCAGATTCTATGCAACAGTTTATAATATGTACCAGAGGTGCAGCGATAAAGACCTTTATCGACTTTAAAACATTGGCATGTATTCCATCAATACCACCATTCTTGTTCTTCAGATCTTCAATTATACGAATTACTTCCTTCTCATTAGTCGTTGGAGTCAAAATCATGGACTTCAAATTCCCATTTGACTTTGGTAGTTCAATGTTAACCTGGGGCTTTTTCATAGCATCAGCTGTTTTTTTCCCAATTGCACAAAAAAAGTCATTGAAATAATTAGCAACTTTATGGTCTTTATTGATAATAGAATTATTACTTTTTAATATAATATCCTTGCTTTTCTTTTTTTTCTTATTAAGTTTGCTTCTTATATAATTCCTCAATTGCTTTGAGTTAAAATTCTTTGCGTAATCTGCTTCATATTGTAGTTTAGCCTTATATATTAATTTTTTTAACATAGATTGATATATTTTGTACTTATTCTCCTTTACTTTATTTGTTCGATCATTCCGCCATATCTCATATAACCTTTATTTGGTATTACATGATTTTATAATTGCAGGAGTTATCCAATTCCAAAACTTATTCGATTTAGAAACTGTTTTACTTGCTAAATCACTGCATTTTTTGATTTTGTTAACTAACATGTTTGTAGCATCATTGGGATCACTGATTTTCATGACGTAACTCCAATTTTCTTTACTGCATTCATGGACCAGTTTCTTGTGATCGATATACATTATTTTCTCATTTATATTATCGGATATACCAAAATCCAAAGCTACAAGAATTGGGTAATGGTCCGTTATCTTTTGCATTATTTTGTAGGCTTTATGTTGTAAACTAGATTTAGACATAATGTGGTCGATACAGGAACCATTACTTTCATCACTAGGTCGAGTAATTGTATTTATTAGCGGTAGATAACACCGCTCCAAATAGTTGTTAAGATAGTCATCAGCAGCACACTCCATACCAAGTATGACAATATTTACATCGCCTACAACATAATGGTTATCGACATCACCATTACTATTCAGAAAAGAGAGCAAATCAACAACAAAATTTTCCACTTTATATTTAAAACATCTGTAAATACCAGACACCTTTATACACTGGTTTTCCATTTTTATGATTATACTTATAATGTTTAATTGACCAAAAGTTTAAACTTCTGCACTATGGTCTAGCGTCTCATCCACAATGACACCATCCGCACGATTCAAAACTCCGTTATTAGTATAATAAGTGTAACCTTCAATGTCCAGAAAACCTTCTTTCCCCAGAAGCCAAGCTTCAGAGCAGACAATGACCCTAGGTTTCACTGCGAAGCTACGTATGAACGTTTTCAGCAATATAATATTACTTCTAATGCTTCTAATATTAAGATGCAATATATTGATATGTGTTTTAGAAAGATTATTTGCATTATACTCCTGCGCATTATTTACAATATCCTACTCAATAATGATACTGGCTGTATCAAAAAATTCATTGCTATTGTTCATAAAAAAAAAGTAGTATAAAAAAACAACTCAATTTACGTTTCCAACAGGTGATTCCGGCTTCCAAGGATAATCGATATCACCAACATATTGTTCCCATCTTACTTTGTAGCTTACACAATTATCTATATCATCAGCATAGTGATCTATTGATCTCTTTTTAGCCTAATATTTGTTAGCACTAATACAATTGATACATTTTTTTACGTTAGAAATGCATTCAACAACATCATGATCACCTGCACATTTTATACAAGCTTGTGGTCTTTTGAAAGTATCTCTGCACTTTGTAAAACTGTGATTGTATCCACAACAATTTTTACGTCTTTTAATGGTAAAGTTATCATATACCTTGCAGCTTTCAAATCCCACAAAAGCAGTTTTTGTTTTCATGATTTTGGCATATGCATCACGTGTTACTTCTGCCAACACTGCATGCAAATTATTTCTTTATTTGTATTTACGGACTATAACATCGCTATTAGACGGTAACTGATTTCTTTTGATAATATCATTAGTAAGTTCTTCTTTCTCAACATCTTCTGTGATATTTGTTATTCTTACTTGAGGATTATTTTTTCAAATACTTTAGCCATTAGTAGCTCTTTATTTTCATCATTTAAGGTATTCAAAATATCCTCAGAATCCTGTATACTATTACACTTGACAACAATATCCCCATTACCAGTTTTATTAATCTTCAAAACTTTAGCACTAGTTTTATTAGCAACTTGCTTCTTTACGATATCCAAAGCATCACCTCAAAAATCATTAACTGGATTAACAATTAAACGAACAAATTCTTGTTTACTTGGCACATTCAGCACTGCATTTGCATATGAGTTTCTAGTTTCCTCAAGATTTTTCTCAGTTGTTATAGCCAATGATCTCAAAAACTTGTTGTGCTCTCTCAATTCATCATTTTGTTTAATTAATATGTTTTCATGACTTGATTCTTTCTTACAATCATGACAATTATAACCTTCCTTATTTTGATCGAGTTTATGTTTTTTGCTTGTATCACATGCATCCATTAACACATCATCATCATCATCATTCTTAGAATACGTATCAACGTGCCCACATTCAACTTCCCGAGTAACATTTTGACCATTTTTAATATTTTGTAAGTGTTGCTGAACAATTAACAATTTCCTGTTCAAAATAAGTCCTTCGATATCATCACTTTGTTTTCACGCATCCAGTATATTATAGGGTATGCTAGAATGAGCATTACACACTATTAAATGTCTTGATATAAAAAACCTCTTCCTTCTTTAACTTCACGTATAAATTCTGATTTGCAATACCCAGCATCAAATAAAAGACAAATTACAATTTTAATATCTCTATTTGGATGACAAATTTGTTTATTATAATCAGGAGGTACATCCTGCGCATGTTTACTTGTCCACAACAATGCCATATATAATCAATTATTTTTTAATAATTCCCAGATCAAAACAAAAATATAATCAAAAATTATTTATAAAATAAAATCAGCTGTGGCATTCCATTTATTGTAAATTATTAAATCTCAGCTGTCCAGTACATAAGTATTTAAAGTAAATATATTTGTTTTACTAAACAGCAATGTTATTAGATGTAAGTCAATATTGTGACAGTATTTACTCTTTGAGTAGACAATACAAATAGACTATTCAACAGATCCTTATCTTAGGTTTGTCCTAAATCAACACTGCCAAATCATGTAGACTTCTGTTAATTTATTATTGTCGCAAAACAATGATTGTTTATTTACAGAAGCACATTAACACATAAACAAAAGAAAAGTTGTTTACATTGTTGCTGTTTCAAAACTGAACACTTTTGTGTAATTTTCACTTAAATCTGTCAACTTTTTTCTATATTAAAGTTGTAGCAATATCAGGAGCACATACAAACACACATCCACTCACTATCAAATCCACTACTGTTCACTCTGCATAATTTTTCTGGTGGTGTGAGAAGATGGATATCTTCAAACAAAACTGTTTTCCTGGTCGTTTGTGGATAGTGTTGGCCATGCCTATAAAGCCAATCAAGCATACCCTTGTTAACTGATGATTTTGTTGATGGCTTATATAGTGGTAAGGGGTATTGTCCATAACCACTGTGCTGTTTGGAGGTAGATTTGGAATCACTTTTCCCCTAATAAATTTTTCAAAGTTCTGGCTATTCATGTTGCCATGATAGTCACCTGTAGACAATCCCGCTTGATATAGTATTCCAGCTACTTGTAAAAGTCTTTAATATGAAACAAGGTTAAGTACATTTAATAAGCCATTTAGATTCATTTCCCTCAGTTAAAACTCCATCAACAACTTTGTGCTACCAACATTTGATGAACGTTAGGTTGCGGTCAACGGCAGTCTCATCCAGGCAATTTCTTTACCTTCACAGCGGTTTTTGTTTACTTGTCTCAAATAATTATAATTCCAATTCACGATTTCAGGCCTTTCTATCAAAACTTTACGTTTTTAGGCACGGAGTTTGAACTTGAATCCAATGCCATGTAATACATGCCTCAGTAATGATTCACTCCACGTAATATTTATTCTGTCTTTTAAAACTGGACGAAGCAGCCCCAGTGTAGGAACAATTTTTTTGTTTACATAGAAATGTTGAATAACATTTAAAATTACATTACGATCAAAAGAATGAACAACACAGTTCCTGGAATATGGACGTTTTCTGTGTTTACCTGGTGTATACAAAACATCATCGTGAGTATGCCTGTCTTCTTTTCTAATTTTTTTCACTGTACACTGAGACACATCACAGTATTCTACCGCCCATTTGGTTGCCTGATTGAGAGGAAAATTAAGTTCTTTGGCATTAGCTTCTTTATTACATGATTTGATCACTTTCCTAATCACTTTTCTTTCACTGCTATGAATTGTCTTTTACTTTCTCCTCGTATCACTCATAATATATTGTGTATCAAATAATAGACTGCAGAATGGTAAACAATGCCACGATGCTACTTCTACAAACACACCACAAGTTGGTGTGATATCCACCAGAGTGCAGGCTAAACTCTCGAGTAGGAACACAAGTTCGGCGAGTACATGCTTCTACAAAACATGGATTTTTCGTCATAAATTATTCCAAATTATTGAAATTAGTTTTATTTGAAACATAATTAAACTTCAAATGTGGTGATCTGTTTACATTTTTGATATTTGCAATATTGAATAATGACAAATTTCAAGTTAAAGATCAAATTTAGTTAAAAACTAATTTTTAAAATTAAAAGATTCGAACTGTCCTAACTTAAAAATGACTCATAATTTTCTGATAATTATTATACTCCAGTATTATAGTACCTTTACTTTGTTAACCTCTTTGTATTACCATATGTTTATAATGAAGTATTTTTGAAAACAATTAAGTAAAATAATTATCAAATCAATCAAGTAGTACATTAAATAAAGGTTATTTTGTTCAATTTATTTGTTGATTATTAACCGATCTTATACGATAATAATTATTTAAGGCCACAACACTCCAGTAATCTTATTAACCGTTTAACATTGCTCTTATGGGAGTTGAAATTCAAGATGGTGGCTGGGTTTGCCGAGCCTTAAAAATCAAAGTTTTGTATGCAAGTTTGCTGGCAATAGAAATGTTTACGAAAAATACTGTATCAGGTTATACCGTTGGTGCTCTCTGACTCGCAGGAGAGTTTCCTTGCAAATTCCTAATACAAAAGCAGGTTGATATCTATGCTAATGGAAAAATTGATGATGTAAAATTGATTCACAGCATGATGTGAAGGACGCTGATATCCTAATTATCACAACAGCTCTTATGTTGGCGCTGTCAAATGAATATGTGGCAGTGATGAAGAAAGAGATGTAGTTCTTTTGGTGATTTCTAAACATTTTGATCTTGTACTTATAATTAAATAAATACCTTATTTATACAACTGCTCGCAGTCCAGTAAATGCTGTTTATTAATCGGTGACGACAGTTTCGTCTATTCTATTCAGGCATTGTCAAACCGAAACTTGTTATGTTATAGCATTTAATTTAAATGCTCGTCAACTTAAAAATTACACAAAACACACAACACAACACATTAACACACACCACAACACTTTGAAACACAAAACTACATTTAAAATATATCGCAATGTTAATACTATGATATAAGATGGACACACATGTTCACTTGTTCATTGCTTAGTCAGTACTGAAGAAACTAGTTTTGTGTTAGTATGTTTTGTTTTTTTGTTTGGCATTGCTTATTTCATGACAAAAATTTTATTTTTAAACTAATCTGTTAATTCAAATATTAATTTTCATTTGTAATTATTTTGGTTTATTTAATTTTTTTTGTAAGATAAAGACATAACTACATATTTTTATTTCATGCCAAAACCTGTTCATTAGTCTTTTTGTTGTGTTTTATTTGATTAAATGTATTATTACTTCATTTTCCTAACTGTGTGTTCTTATTTTATATATAATTTTTTTTGTTTAAACATAATGGTGTCTCTCAGACATATGATGTTTATTAGGTGATTTTAAAACCTGATGTTAGTTAAGGGTTAATGGTATTTTATAAAATAGGAGTTAATGATTATTAAAATATTAGAGCTATCAGAACATTGTACAAGAATATATTTGTATGGTACAGTACTGTTTCTTAATTTAAATACAGAGTGTAAAATAAGTCCTGATACAGATATTTGTCCATATAATTTAAATAGATTGCTATATTAACGTAAAACCTCTACCATATCTATTATAAAACTTTTTCTGGGGTTTAAGGTGGGTTAAAATGTTGCCCCATTTTGAAAGCGGGATAAAGGGGGCAACTTAAATTTTAAAAATGGCAATCCCTATCTTGTGACATATCATTGGAAAGCCACTTAAAAACCTTTCATTTCTGTCGTAAGAAAGTAAAAATCAGCTAACGCACTTGTTCGCTAGGCTCAAAAATGTTATTTAAAAGTTATTTTCTAAATTTTATATTATTTAAAAGGCGGAAAGAGATATGCAACATCTAATCTAGTGACTGTTATTCACCGTAAGGTGGAACCATAGAAAACTTATTTACAAAGTCGCACCCCCCCTCGTACCCCTCATATTCAGCCCAACTCAAAAATTTGTAATGGATACATATGGCTTGTGTACACCAAATGTATGCCCTTTAAAAATTTGAATTTCTGTGATAAGGAAATAAAAATCAGCTAAAGCCTACTCAGCTAAATTAGATTCAATTGCTAGCTCATAAATGTTATTTTGTAAATTATTTTCAAGGATTTTATAAAATAGGTTATAGCGTTGTGTATAGCACTAAGGAAATAATAACTTATTACAACTTTCAATATTTAAAATTTGATAAAGTTAACACCATGAAATAAACAAGAGCCAAGTTATCCTGGTCACAGAATAATAACATGGAACTCCTTATCTTATGCCGTGATAAGAAAAAAAAAAAAAAATGTATGCCTTTGATTGCATACTGCACTTTCATTTTGATTTCTTTGCGGCCTGCAAAAGTGGTTGATATTGTTCTCGGTTTAACATGTCAAGCAATTTTAATTTTATTATAGAAATTCATGAATTTAAAGGGTTTTAATTTGAACACGATCATAATATGTGTTCATTACACATTTTTTACTTGAGATGTTAGATAGGGGGTTAGAGGGATTTTGAAAACAGGTTTTTCTAAGGTTTTCATAAAAGATGAGAACAGAACTGTCCTGAGAACAGATTTTTGATATCTCTGTACATCTTTTAAATAATATAAAATTACAACAGTAACTTAATAAAATATTTGAGCTTAGCGAACGATAGCGTTAATTGGTTTTTATTTTTTTACAACAGAAATTCGTGGTTTTTAAAGGGCATCGATTTGATGAATCACAATCCATATGTGTCCAATCCAAATTGTTGTGATGGGGGTGGTATGAGGGGAACGGGTGGGTTCCGATTTTGTAAAATAAATAGGTTTTCTATGGTTCCACCTGATGGAGAATAAAAGTCCCTAGATCAGATGTTGCATTATCTGTTTCCGTCTTTTAAATAATATAAAGATACAAAATTAAAGTTGCCCCCTTCATTCCCCCCTGTCAAAAGGAGGCAACATTTTTAACCTCCCTTAAACATCAGAAAAAGTGTTAATAATAGGTATGGTAGAGGTTTTACGTTGATATAGCAATCCATTTAAACTATACGAAGGTGAATCATGAATTATTTTACACTTTGTATATGTGTTTTTAATTATAATTTTATCAGGCGTTGAAAATTATGTTCCTTCTCCACCTTTCAAACTCTAGCTTCCTTTTCATTATGCAAGATGCACGTGGTTGACGTTATCAT
Source organism: Philaenus spumarius (assembly GCA_018207615.1). NCBI lineage: Eukaryota > Metazoa > Arthropoda > Insecta > Hemiptera > Aphrophoridae > Philaenus > Philaenus spumarius. The sequence goes on from JAGFPH010002185.1 coordinate 159,901, forward strand.
CTGTGTTTCATGTACTGTGTTTATGTGTATAACCTATTGTGTTTCTGATGACCTCACTAGTGAAAAAAATGACTTTTAAGTGTATATTTTTGTGTGTGATGTGTGACCAGAAGATGGGATAACCCCGAAACTGCAGTTGTCACGAATATTTAAAAATAATTGGACAGACAGTATACAGGTAATTCATACCTATTAATATTTGTCTAGCTTTCTTTCTTAACACTTTCCCAGTAGCTCGTGCTGTCCTAATCCAAGACTTCTCAAAAGGAATTAAGACCTCAAATACCTGAAATGGTATCAGCTCCGTTCTTAAATTGTTGCAAAAATCAACAGTCTAAACAAAATAACAGCTGAGAAACAGCTGCTTAAAAAGTGTCAGGTTTTATTGGGACACCCATTACATTAAATGCTATCAATTTGTTGTAAATTTTTTATGAAATTGTAAGTTTTTGAGGTGTTTTAAGTTACAAATTCTAAACGGACACTATTTAAAAATTATAACAAATACATTATTTTCAAAACTCGTAAAAGCTACATCGAAAATGCGTGTTTAAAACAAAGGACAATATCTTATCTACCAAAACTATAGATTTAATCAGTGGCGTAACTATGGGGGGGATGAGGTGGATAAACCCCCCCCAGAACCCTAAAAATAAATAATCGTATCTCAGCAATCCTACTTGTTTAAAAAAAAGTTGCTCAAGTTGCATGAAATTTAAAACTAAAACTAATGATTTAGTTTTGATTTGGTTTTAATTGTCTAATTTGTTTAAATGATTAGTTTATTTGCATAGTAAAGTAAACAAACAGGTTTATTTGTTTATTTAATTAATAAACCCAGGCAGCGGGAGTAAATTTGGTGTCTTTAAGGCCGGCCACACACTGCAGCAGTCAAGGCGAGGCAAGACAACGTAAGACAAGTCGCTCGAATTGCCTTGTCGCAAAGCGAACACACACAGCAGAAGGCGAGGCAAGTCAAGGCACCAAAGTTTTGGCGTGGTTTCACAGTTCAGTACAGAGCGGTGGAAGTCACGCGACTTTGCGCATGCGCGGAACGCTTTGACTAAATGACTTTCGACGAAACATAAGCGCCCATGCTTTCTCTGTCGCTCAAGACGCCTTTAGTCAAAATGCCTCGCCCCCTCGCCTCGCCTCGCCTCGCCTCGACTGTTGCAGTGTGTGGCCGGCCTAAGGAAAGTGGTAGTGGTAACACTGCACGCATGCGCTGTAAGCACAAGCAGCTTGTGCAGACGCCAGACGGCTTTTAGGTTAAGCCCTATTTACACTGTCGTGGGGCCACGGCAGTCACTGGCGTGGCGCCACGCTAAAACAACAGCCGTGGCGTCACGCTTAAAGTCAACGTGTAGCCACGCCCCTGTCCCACGGCAACATTCAGCCGTGCAATGTAAACATTCTTCGTGGCGTGAAGCAAGCATTTGCTGTGGTCTTTTGTGATTTATAGGTTAAATGATTGTTATCAAATATGGATGTTGCGAACAAATTAGTTATTGAAGGTTGTGCTGTAGTCAGTGTATTGTTAGCTAATGAAATAGTGCATAGAATTAATTCCAAGTTAAAAAAGAAACCAAGAAAGAAAAGGCGATGGTGGGTAAAAGAGTGGATTGCTCGCAGGGAAGTGTTAGGTCCATTAAATTCTATTGCAAATGAGTTAAGAGAGAATTATCCACAAGATTTTAGGAGCATGTTACGCATGACACCTGAAAACTTCGATCGTTTACTAGAAAAAGTGTATCCTTACATAGTTAAAGAAGATACACAGTTAAGGCTGGCTGTACCACCAAAATTGAAACTAGAGGTGACCCTTCGCTATTTGGCAACAGGAGATAGTTTCGGCAGTTTGGAGCTATTGTTTAGGTTACCAAAGAGCACAATATGCAAGTTTCTGAACCCTACTTTGAAGGCAATTATTGTTGCATTGAAAGATCATTTGAAGGTAAGAAATAAAATGAATGAATTTTTAAACATTTATTAACACACAATTGTTTGTAGTTATAGTTAAATTCTTGAGACAAAAACTTGTTAACCAAGGGAAAAACCTTTTAAGAAATGTTCAAAACTGTTCATTTTAAGTTAGTACTTCAAAAAGTTGTATTCGACTTCATCAGCGACACTGATATGGAATCTAACACAGTAGGTCTACTAGTGTCATCATATGCAGAAGGTGTGCGGGATAACAAACAGCTATTGCTGTCATTGTCAGAACCACCATACATACTGTTTATAAGGACATTTGTTAACTTTTGTTGAATTTGAATGGCTTTCTTCGGATTGTCCATTGATCGTAACACACTTGCTATGTATTTGCCAAAATTGTCATATATATCGTCTTGAGGTTTGGCTGTGCATAAGGCAGCTGCAGTTTGAGAAATCTCACTGAGCTTATTTACCGCTGCCGTTAAATCGTCCGAGGAAAGGTTTTTTACACTTTTAGGAGGTATCTTTTTTCTTTTATTTTCCAGAAAAGAGAACGGTCCATCAGTAGGATGAGAAACAATAGTTTCTGTAACACGTTTCCTAGGTATGCCAACGTTTCGTTTCTCTACAATTTTAGATTTAGAAGTAGGAGCGGATGAAAAAACCTCTGATGTAATTGTAGGCACTAGTATGGACGGACTTTCATTATTCGTATCCATTGAATCGTCTATGTTTTGTACTTCAGTCTCCACGTCGTCTTCGTTGTCGTCAATTTCGCCAGTGTCTTCTGTTGTCTCTTGTAGTTTATTTTTTATTACCTAAAAAGAAAAAATTATATCAATTTTACTCGATTGGACATTCATTTCGTGTTCGTTTCAGGTGCCTGAAAACAAAGAAGAGTGGCTTAAAGTGGAACAAGGATTCCATGAGAGGTGGGATTTCCCCGGATGTATAGGAGCAGTGGACGGAAAACACGTTCAAATAAGAAGACCAGCTAAGAGTGGATCAGTATTCTACAACTACAAACACTTTTACAGTATTATATTATTAGCATTAGTTGATGCTGACTATCGATTTATCTACGTTGAAGTTGGCGCTAATGGTCGGTGCAATGATGGTGGTGTGTGGGAAAAATCGTCTTTATCTCGTGCTTTTAAAAACAACTTGCTTAACTCACCGTCAAAAGCTGTTATTGTAGGCGATGACGCATTTCCACTACAAACATATCTAATGAAACCTTATCAGAAGCGATATTTACCAGATGAAGAAAGGATATGCAACTACCGATTTAGCAGGGCAAGAAGGGTGTCTGAAAATGCCTTTGGGATATTGTGTAGCCGTTTTCAGGTATTTTCCAAGCCGATAGCTTTAAAGTCTCTTGACACCATAGACAATGTTGTGTTAGCTGCCTGTACCCTTCACAATTGGCTAAGAAATAAAAGTGCTAATTATTTAACCCCAAGTTGTGTTGACAGAGAGAATGAAAATTATGAATTAGTTCCTGGAACATGGCGTGAATCCGTTATAGGTGCTATTCATAACCTTCAACCTACAGCAAGCAAACGTTCCAGTACTAAAGCTGAAAAAGTCCGTGACTGTTACAAAGAGTATTTCAACAATGACGGCTCCGTGTGGTGGCAAAGACGAGCTGTTGGCCTTGAATAGGTCAGTCGTGGAACGTGTACCTTATAAAAAAGGCAGGAAATGCTGTGTATTGGTACACTTTAAATTTGAATTATTTTAATTCCATGTATGAAATTCTACATTAATTAACTGCAGTTGTAATAAAAGAATTACTTACCATATTAGATTTTGTATTGCGAGCATATATGTGTGGTCGTAAGAAGCTGTCCATTATTCCAAACCAATACACAGTTGGTGTGTACACATCACTAGTACCCGCACCAGACACTTCACTATCTTTATTTTTTTTAATTTCTTGTGAGTAGGCATTCCTTAGGTTTTTAAACTTTTTTATTATTTCATTAGGCCCAAAACCAGCAATATTTAGTAACTCCGAAATTCTTTTCGCAGCAGTAGCACGCATATCACGGTTTCTGTAACTATCAATGTTTATATCGTACAAGCAAGGTTCAGTTCGATACAGTTCTAGCATCGGCACAGTTTCGGCTTCGGTCATTTTCAAAGACTTTTTCACCACGGTTTCGGCCTCGGTCATTTTCAAAGACTTTTTCGACACGGTGTCGGACGTACACACCTTCGAATTCGCCTTGAAACGATAATACGTGTTCCTCTCAAGAAAACTCACAATGAACTGATCGTTCGCCACGGCTGAGCCACGCTTGCAACAGGCGTAGCAACCAAACATGGTTTGGTTTGTTCCGCGAGACGTGGGGAACAGGCGTATTGGATTGCCACGCCTGCTATTCCCACGTCTACTTTGTTTACACTAGCCGTGGCCACGCTTCTGAGCAAAGTCTCACCACCACGCCTATTTTCAGCCGTGGCCCCACGACAGTGTAAATAGGGCTTTAGTCTACTCTGTTAGAACTCTGTGTTGTGTGCTTCTGTATTTTGTAGTCGTTCAGCCGTTGCTTGTGTGATAACTGTTTATTTGTGCATTGTGAACTGTATACCGAAATGTCAAAGAGGAAAGTTTCTCAGAGTTTATTGACAGATTTGTTTAAGAAACGCACAGTAACTGCGGGTAGTTCTACTAGTTGTAGTGAAAGTGCAAATAGTTTTGTGTCTGCCACTGACAGCGATTACGCGCTTTCTGCACCTTCACCGCCGTCGCCTCCGGATGATGGACATGGCACAGAAAATTTACAGAAAATTTAGGTAAACCTCCACACCATCCAAATGACATTGGACTGTATACTAATAAAACATTGGGAATTTTTGAAAAATATGAAATTTTAAAAACTTGTTGGCAACCTCCTTCAAACTACACTTTTCCTATTTTAGAAAAGTTTACGACAAGGAAAATAAAGTTTCAATGGACATGGTTTACCGAGTTTCCCTGGCTTGCGTACTCTGAAGTACAACAAGGTGTATATTGCAAATATTGCTGTCTATTTGCCAAGCAAGGCGTAGGAATCAATCACCAAGAAGTAGGCGCTTTTGTAAAACGAAAGTTTGATAACTGGAAAAAAGCAAAAGAAGCTTTTAAAAACCATGAAAGGACCCAATATCACAAAAGTTGTTTGTTGGACTTTAAAAACTTAGAAAAAGTTAAAGATAAGTCAGTTGAACCCATTGCCAACCAAATCGACCAGGCACGTCATGACGCGGTTGCTGAAAACAGGTCACATTTAAAGCCAATTATTGATGCTGTTATTTTATGTGGTCGACAGGAACTAGCACTACGTGGGCACCGTGACTCTGGAAATATAAGCATTGAAAATGAAAATGAATGTAGTGAATCTAATGAGGGAAACTTTAGGGCCATATTAAAGTACCGCAGTCAGGGTGACCAGGAGCTAATGCAAGTGTTAAATGGTTCTAGCAAAATAAAGTACCTTTCACCAAAAGTACAAAATGAAATAATTACATCCTGTAACACCATTATTTTAAGGAAGCTTGTAGACAAAGTTAATGCTACTCAGGGTTTCTCAATTTTAGCAGATGAAACAAGTGACATATCTACTGTTGAGCAACTTTCACTACGTGTCCGTTACGTGGAAGTAATTGACGGCCAACACTTTGTAAAAGAAGACTTTTTACAATTTGAACAAGTCACATCAATGACGGGCGAATCCCTTGCCAAGCAAATCATTGAATGTCTTCAAAAATATGGAATTGACTTAAATTTTTTGAGGGGGCAAGGCTACGACGGAGTAGCCAATATGGCGGGAATGTACAATGGTGTGCACAAAATTATACAAAACGACTACCCAGCTGCCTTATACGTTCATTGTGCTGCTCATGTTCTCAATCTGGCTGTAAATAAAGCATGTGAAGTGCAAAATATCCGGAACTGCCTTGGCGTAGTAGAAAAGGTCCACATATTTTTCAAAACACCTAAAAGACAAGCTGTTTTATTAAAATGCATTGAAGAGTCCGGTTTAAATCATCGAGTCAAAAATGTCAAAAGAATGTCAACGACGAGATGGACGTCAATGTACTACTCAATCCAAGATTTTTTTACATATAATGGATTTTGTAATTGAAGCCTTGACTATAATATCGTCCTGGAAAGATGGCAGCGATGCAAGTACGTTAAAGTGGGAATTTTAAATTCTGATTTTAATGTTTCTGCACATATCGTTTCAATTATATTTGCTTACTACTTACCATTGAGTAAAACTCTCCAGAAGGAAGCTATTGACTTAAAACAAATGGTTAACTTATCCAAGACATGTTTGGCAGAACTGCAAAGTTTAAGGAAAAATTCTGAAAAAGAATTTGGCTCCATTTTCAAATGTGTAGAAGCAGTTGCAAATGATCAGGAAGTACAACTAAGAACTCCAAGAGTTTGTGGGAGTCAAAGAAACCGAAGTAATGCTGTTAGTTCACCTAATGACGAAACATCAAGCAGAAGCACCGAAACTTACTACAGAATAAATGTTTTTATCCCGTTTTTGGATTTTTCAATCAACCAGCTCAATGAGAGATTTAACAAACATGAATCTGTGTTTCTGGGTTTTCAATGTTTATTTGAGCCTGTAAACGATAACGATAGCTGTAAAGAGAAGTTGAATGATTTGGTCACTTTCTATTGCGAAGACGCAGTCACCACCAGGTGACATATTTATTGAATTAAAGTTATGGCAAAATGAAGTTCAGAGGCAAGGGTTGGTGGAAGATATTTGCAAGTCCGCAACTAAGGCACTCGACTGTTGCGATGTTTCGCTATATCCAAATATTTACAGATTGCTTAAAATACTGTGTACTCTGCCTGTTACTACATGCACCCCAGAACGGACATTTTCAACTCTAAAAAGAGTCAAGACATACCTCAGAAATACTACTGGACAGGTAAGAAACAATTAATTCAACCAATAAATGTTATGCTTAAAAGTAAAATGTGTAAACGATTAAACTGTGAAACATATTATTTTCTAAATTTATAAGTTTTTACCACAGTTAAACACTAAACATCAGAAACAAATAAGTATATTGCCAGTAAAAATAACCAACCTATTTTATCTGTATTGTTATTTTGTTACACAGTTGTATTGTTACAGACAAGATTAAACGGACTGGCAATACTCAGTGTTCACCGAGAAATCGACATTTCATCGGACGAAATTATTGATGACATGGCAAAAAAACCAAGAAAACTTGACTTTGCCCTGTAATGTACAGAGAATCTTTCATCCCTTAACTCTCGTCTTGCTTTTTTATTATGCTAGTTTGCGTTCATTTTAGTATTAAAAAATAACAAAAACTAATAGACGTTTATAGATTTGTCACTTTCTGTAATAAATATAAAACGTAGTTTTGTTTTTCTGAAATACATTCACCATTCGTGTTATTAAGTAAAATGTTGTGTATTATTATCCGGTATGGTGTACACTCTATTCACTATTTATTCTTATCCCCCCCCCCCCCCCCCCCCAAAGCCAAATTCTAGTTACGCCACTGGATTTAATAGCGTTTTTAATACAAAATTAATGGCGGATTGTCTGGAAAAGAAGCCATTTATGACCTCTGCTTGTACCTTTTATCATTAATTTGATAAGGAAGTTTACACTCTATTTCAGAAACATGCAATATAATATATAAATGAATAGCATACAATTTCAATGTAGGCCTACTTATTATAGACTAAGAGATTGAAACTTTAATTGGAAAGATATAAATTTGTTTCATAACTCATTTTGTAGTATCATCCACCGCAAAATAACATATCGTGGTCTGGCAGCCTGTATCCGTCGGAATGGGGTGTGGCGCACGCTCAAATACACCCAAAAATTTCAAAAAATAATCGGAAAGATATATACTTCATTTTGGTATCATTTTTTAGTGTTACCCTTCCTAAACACGAATTATGTGGTCTGGCAGTTGA
>JAGFPH010002185.1:190871-214458 GCA_018207615.1 Philaenus spumarius
ACAATATTTTCCATTATGGGTAAAATAATTCTGTTTAAGTATTACCTCCAGTAAGTTAATTAGTTCCGCGATTTAATGAGAATTTAGTTTGTTGGCTTTGTTGGGATGTTTTTGTACGATATCTATTGTGTTCTGGATGGGTACGTTAGTGTACAGGTTAGTGATATCAAATGAGGCAATCTTACATTTAGGCTGAAGTTTAATTTCATTTAATCACGTAACAAAATCAATACTGTTTCTAATGCTGTAACTTTTTAATAGTAAGTTGCGACGTAAAATTGCAACTAGTTTTTTGGCGGTATAGTAGTAGTAAAATTTGGTGCTGTAGTCAAATGTATTAAAGGCCTAATTGGTATGTCTCTTTATGAATTTTCGGTAGTCCATTAAATTGAGGTGCTTGGGCATTTATTGGTTTCAAAAAATTACCTGTGGATTGATCGAATAAATAGGTGGATTTATTAATTAATTGTCCTATTCAATATTTTAACAAATTCCTTAGTAGGATCCATCATTACTGTTTGAATATTGTTTGCTTGTTGAATCACACTAGCTTTTAAATTGTATTGCTCTGCGCTCATGATGAGTATTGTGGTACCTTTGTCGGCTTTAGTGATAAAAGCATTGTTGTCGGAAAATTTGTCTCAGAAGTTTCAAATCCATCGAATTGTTGTGATTCAGATTACGGTGTTGGTTATTATAATCCAATACTTTTAAACATTTATTTAATTTATGGTTAATGATGCGTGATTCGCTCTGCAATTTTATATCCGGCAATATTTTGATAGCGGCTTCAGTGTGTGTGATTTTGTAAACAATAGAACTATTATTTCCGGTAAACAGCACACTGTACTTTAATCCTTTACTAAGAATAACTAACTCTGGCTTATCAAAATTAGAAACTCGATCGTATACGTGCTTACATATGACGTTATCTATTGGACAATATTTGATTTGGAGATTTTGGAATTTCTTGTTCCGTTCGTCATAAGTCATAGGTACGTTGTATAATAGTTCTAACATAATTATTTACAAAAATTATTATGCTATAGTAGCTGATGAAAGCTATCGAGCAACCTTAAATGAACCTTGTATAACTCTTTATTCAATGCTGTTTTTTTTTTTTTTTTGCAATAGAGCGATATAAGTTCTTTTATTCTCATAACTTTCGCGCGTTCCTTATTTCTTTTTGTGGCATTTGAGTCGGTTTTAATTTTGATGGCTGCGTAATTCGGTATTATTTTACTCTTTAAACATGTTTTATTAATTTTGATGTGCAAGTTAGTCTTGAGCAATTTATTCCTAGCGTATGCCTATTGAATCATGTATACTGGCTTCATTATTTTAATCATGTTCAATGTGTTTAGTACATTTCTTAATACTTGAAACTTAGCTGATCAGCCTTAGTTGATTTTATATTTTGTTAAAACTAGCGCAAATTAAGTAGTTTAGATGAAATAAAAGTTTTATACATAAAGATTGATATTTTAGCCTACCAACTATATATAATTTGTTTTCAAAATTAGAATATTAGTATCCCAAAATAGTATACCTATAGTAAATATAGTAACTTTTCTTTAAGTTACTTGAAACGAATGTTGATTAATTTCTTGGTAACACTAATTTATAAATAATTTCTTGTTTGCTAATAGAATGTCCGTCTTCACAATTGGAATCAGTATAATTGTATGCATTATAACTGCCTTTTATTTTTTCCAATGGAAAAAGAACTATAACAAATTGGTCCACACTTTGAGTAAACTACCAAACCCAAAAGGATGGTTCCTTTTTGGAAATGTGGACGAGCTTGGGGCTTCTACTGACAGTAAGTTGGAGATTTATACAATTTGCTTCATTCTTCTTAAATATTTATGAATTATGCTTGAGTATTTACACCCAGTTTGAACTACATTAAATGTAATATATGTTAATACTGTTATAATACATCTAACTTAAGTAAACTAAATACTATCTGCATACAGGGTGTTTCATAAAAAAAACCTCTGGAGTGGGTTTTGTTTGGTTATGAAAATATTCATATCAGGGCCGTCTCTGGGGGGGGGGGCAAGGGGTCAGCTGCCCCGGGTGCCGCATCAAAGCCAAAGGGGGGTTGCTACGATATGCCGATAATATTTGTTGATTGCCTTCCGGACGTAAAGTTCACTTTGGTGTCAGACAATTTTTAGTCTTTCTTCTATTCTTGTTTACCAAAAATAATTCACGACTACTAGTCTATATAGTTTTTATAAAAAACGAGTCCATAGAATGAGTTCAACCCGGGACGGTAGAGGGCGCCCAATGTAAGCTTGCCCCGGGTGCCTACACTCCTAGGGACGGCCCTTGTTCATATAAACATAGGCTCTCAAACGCATCTTTAACAGACAACCAGCCATTTTACGTTTACAACTAAACACCGTAATTTTGGAAAGAGATAAGTTATTGACTTCAGATTTGGTATATACATTTTCTACGTAAAGTTTTACAAATCTAAAAAAAAATGTATTTTGAATATATAAAAATGTTGGCCATTTACAATTTTCAACGCCAAATATCTGGGCAACCGTGTAAACAATTTATTTAAGAGGTAAATTATTTTTAATGGTAAAGAAATAGTGTTTTTTTTGCAGGTCAATAATTGATAATCGAAACATAACTTCTTAATATTTGTCTATAATACTAAGTTTAGTCTAGAAAAACATTTTATTTAGCTTTCTTATGATTTGTAAGCCTAAAATTACTAAATTAACTTACCAGATTTAATCAGTAATACACATGTCGCCCTAACCACTTCAAAATGGCGACTGATTTGGGATGTTTTCTAATGTTTGTCGATTGTGTAGTTTTATTTTGAGCAACGAAAAAACAATTGCTGTTATACGCAAATATATGAGTGTATTCGAGATATAATTTTAAACGTCTGACATTTTGAAAATTTAAATAATCAAATTTTTAATTTCAGTAAACTTTGACAAATTTTATATGCAAAATTCGTTGTCAAATCTGAAATCAATATCTTATATACTTTTAAAGTTGTAGTGGTTTTGGTTTTGGTTTTAAAACTACACTCATTGATGTGTAACAAAATAAAATACATTTACTTTATACTGATAAGTTTTTAATACTTCAAACAACAAAATGATCAGGCCAATAAAGCATCACAAGGTCTTCACTGATTTTCATGATTTCTTATTTTATTTATATTTTTACCCACATTTGTAATAATATAGACCTACTAAGTCATCATTTTTCTACTGGTTCATTGTATCTAATTAACAACACCTTAAAGAAAATCTAGAAAGATTTTTCTGTATAACTTTTTATGTTTCATAAACTTAAAAATTGTCAGTTACCCCTACTAGTTTCAAAAAAAAATATTTTAACGAATCAAAGGACAAAATTTGCAATTTTTATATTTGTAAAAAAAATGTTTTAATTATATAAAATGTCCTTCCTCTTGCCACTTACAAGAATAAAGCATGATTGTAATCAAAATATCGATATCGAAATACTACATTATTTATTTACTTCAAGTATCTAACTACTGTATATAACTTTATCATTTACAGTATGTGAATAATTTGGAAAGTTTAGGAATCCGTGCAATATAGATAGAGAAAAATAACTCCTATTGTGTGGAATATATCATCCCAATATGCTATGGATTTAGTCTGTTAATTTAGCTGTGTTTTAATAGCTTTCTTTTATTCTAGCTGTTTTTGGAATTTCCAATGAATTAAGTAAAAAATATGGAGGCTTATATTGCCTTTGGCTTTTGTTCACACCTATTGTGACTATTTCAAAAGGTAAATACATGGAAGTAAGTATTTTTGTCAATCAAAAAGACACTTTTATTTACTTATTTCTCGACCCTTCTTTGAAATTTTGCTTGGATTTTTTTTTAATGTATAATTTTTTTAAAATTATTGTTATTTTTTTAAAGTTTTTGTAAACTTTGCACAAAATATTTAAAAATAGTAATTTTGTAATTGGTTTTGTTAAGTTATTCTACATTTAGTAATTAAAAAAATAGTTTTCCTATTATTCACAAAGTAATTCAATGACATTTATTACAGTACCTTATATAATAAAGAGATAACTGTTACTGCCTAAATTGTTTATTTTCAGGGATTAGTAGGATACATGTTTTACACTTAACACTATTTGATAAAATTAAGATCATAACCTGTAATTGTTAAAAGAGTTATGAATATTTCAAAGAACACCAGAAATTTTAAAAGTATCTCACAATTTCAAACAATAAATTTTGCACACATAATATCCACTGTCAGTGACTTCTTTCTTTTTAGTTAAGATCAAAGCAATACTGTGCAAGCGGAAGGCGTATAGATAGATAGATAGATAGATAGATATAGCCTTTATTTCTGGGCGAAGTTAGGACCATCAGGTCCTCTCTTCCACTTAACCCATGTACATTCGGTAAACAAAAACAAGAACAATAAAACTTAAGCCTAAAACAAAACAAATAATATTGATTTAACTAAAATATGAGCGTATATGAGTCCTAATGGGGATGGAAGGGGATATTTAAACTAAGACCAATCAAATACATATTTTTAAATATATGTTTAAATTTGACATAAATTGCATTTGATACTTATAATTAGTTTGCAGCTAAATAAAGTTTTAGTCCTGTAGAGTTTACATCAGATGATCCATGTGAAATTTAATAGTACTGTCGAGTAGGGATGGAATCCAAAATATTTCGTCATTAATAAATCAACAAACCTACCTGGTCAGAATAATTGACGATTTGCTTCACTTCTTAGTTTCAAGAGAATCTCCGATTACCACTAATATCGCATCCACATTAATTTTGTGTCTATTTTTTAAATAAAACAAATGAATAGCATAATGCTTTGATGGTTTTAAATCCGCACATTTTTTGTTATGACTTCAATTTAGATTAAATTTTCGGTTAACGACTGTTGCAGAGAACACTCATGATTTAGCACCTTTTAATGGTTTTGTTGAATGAATATCTTTCTATAAGTTAAGCTTGTATTTATAGACCGTTTGACCTATTCCTCCTCCTTTTGCATCGCTTCTTCTTTTTCCAACATGTACTAGTCGTCTTTTTAAGACATGAACAAGTATTTGTGTTTTTATATCTCATATATTTTACTCCGATGTATGTTAGTTGTACGAGTATCTTGTAACAAAAACTTTCTTCAAACGAAAATAAAAGAAAGATTAAGTTATAGCCTTAGTTGTTACATAAGCTTTGCGATTTCCGTTTAGAGTAATCCTTGCAACTCGATGAACAAACTGGTATTGTATGAAAACATTCAACTAAGCGTCGTTGAAGTGTAAATTTTGGTCCTTGATCTGGTTGAGCCTGATAGCTGTAACGATCTGTTTTGTTCTTCTTTTTTTCATTCGGTAAGACGAAATGCATTTACACAGACCTCTCTCCTGATAGGTACTGTGGGACTGACCTCTCACTTGCATGCACTACCGACTAAAATATTCTAACTTTCCCCCACGGACATGCACTGGGGAAAGCCATAGCAGCATCTGGGGAACTTCATAATGGCTGCAAGTTAGAAACTGATCTTTCACTAGAACAAACAGATAGCTTATCCTCTCCTTGACCAATAAAGGCAGGGGTTTTCCAAGACTCAGTTCTTGAAACTTTGGTGTACCTCCTGTAAACTAACGACATTGAAGTGATCCCCAAAGTATCACTGCTACTCTTTGCAGATGACGGTATTCCGTACTAATCAAGTAGAACTTTAAATGCGTATAACTTCGCCATCTGTTGGAATATTTTAAAACTAACTTCAGCAACGTGTTCAGAGAACATTTTACAGTACAGTTGCATATCATTTGTAATTTCTTCCAGCTGTTTAGGGTTTTAGATCTGTGTTTATAATCACCTGTAGCACAACTTTTGTAAACCAAGAGTCACGTAAAACATGGCTAGACAGAATTTAAAATACATTTTTAATATTTTGATTTATTAAATAAATGTAGTTTTGTAGTAATGGAACACAAATAAAACAGACAGTTTATGGCCTAACAAATATAAAGCGTCTCCTGACATTTTTGTAAAAGTTATAACTGTGAGTGAACTTATTTTCAATTTATTTTTTATTTGGACTTAAAAAAACAACCAGTGCTACATTAGGTAAGTAAATATACAAATTTTGTATATACTAATATAATATGAAGATTTGGTAAAAATTTCATGTATATTAAATAGGTAGTTAATTAGTTATCGCAGTTTGAATATAAGTGACAAATTTTGTTATTTAAGAGGTCTGGTATGAAACACTTGGCGTCAATTATGAATACCAGGGAAAAGGGTTAATACAGGTCATTTAACCAGGAAATATGGTTCGTCAGTCATCCAACAACAGTTCCATAGACTGCAACTATGGCTCAGGAAGCGGAGAATTGGCAGTAAACAAGACAAAACACAAAGCCATCCACTTTTCTACAGAGCGTAGACAACCCAATGTTCAACTAACACTTAATAAATCCCCATAGCAATGAATCGTCATGTCAGATCTTAGAATCGTGTCTGACTCTAAACTAAATAACCTGCATTGTCACATCAAGCAAAACTGTCAAGTGCTAAATCTGTCCTGGCAGACTTCTTCCAGTCATTAAGGCCATTAATCGACTTCCACTTCAAATCAGGCTGTCTTGTACAACTCATACATCCACCCAGTACTCACATATTCTCCAGATTAGTATTCCCTTCTGTCTGTGATTTTCCGGAAAGAGCCAATTTTTGGGGATTGGGAATCGTAATTATTTTATCTCCTTTCCATGATGAAGGAAAGTGGCCTGTTAGCAGGATTCCGTTGTTGTTGATAATAGTTGCTACCGTGATAGCTGGGCCATTTTAGTGAGCTGATCATGGACCGATACCTACCTCCGGGGAGGAGTTTGATGAGCAGGTCAGCTCGTTGCATGATTTACTAACGCTTTCAATTTCAGATGCTTCCCCTTATCTGCATTTCAAGGGCAGTCATGGGAACTTAAAACTTGTATTTCCAACTAGAGTACTAATAATATTATTAACAGTACAATTCTTATTTACGAAGTGTTCTTTTAAAATATATGAAAAGTAATAACGCCTATCCCACTTTCACAAACAACATACATTTAATGGAAACATAAAAATTATTTGTAAAGACAGTTTTTTCTTTTAAAATTGAATAAATTATGCGGTATTTCTTATGGTTGATAATACATGATTTATTTGTCGCACGCAATAATATGCAATCAGTATCTTATTAGAGAAACTTGAATTTCAATTTCACGATATTCCATTATTAGTACTAAATTTATATATGTGGTCAACCGATTTGAAAAATGTGTAACTTAAATTACTCTAAAATTAATCCCTCAATCAATCTGTTTAATCAAACTGCAAAATTTCTAAAATTAATTTAAATTTGAAGTGTCATTTTTAAATCAGAATGGTCTGTAAAATTCACTTTTATTTACAAATTAGTGCTGCTTTAAATTGTCTAGCAATATTTTATCATTTTAGCTCTACTAAATTAATACATTTATAGAAGTTTGCAAAAATGATTGCCATCGTTTGATTTATTATATGATTTTTATTTTGGTTTTACCAAAGTTCATAATTCACTTGCATCAGTGAATTGAACAGCTACTATTACGGGCTGATCAGCTGATCAGTTTAAGGGCTGCTATTACAGGACACTGTTGAGTGGGACACCAATTATTGTAAGCCTTGTACATATTAACAACAACTTTATGTAACTGATTTTCAACTATAAATATGACAATGTTTTAAATAAACACCCTTCCCAGCATATATACACCATTTAAAATTTTCAACTTGGGAACACTTTTCAACAGTTATTATTTTAATAATTACAAAAAAGACTGTGTATATATGATATTATAAAATATTATTATCATCCTCATGGAAACAAATGTTGACATGGCAAGGATGTGTGTTTTAAAACTTATGAAACACACTATTTTTTTTCAAAATGGAAATTATCAAACATCATGATACAGCATGATAGTACAAGGTTTATTTTACTCGTGAGAGTTTCAATAACAAAGAGCTGAGCTTATTAAACATTTTTTTAAATATTTTAATTAAAAATTTATTTGCTATTGCTAATTAAATTATTATAATTACGGGTTTCAAAAGTGTTTGTAAATATTATGGACGGCTATTAGGGAAATATAAAACTGGTATGTTTTCAATATTGTAAATATTTTATGTACAATCTTGGAAAAACACTTCAATTCATAATTCACCAACCATTTTTCTTCCTCATATATAATTTGAATTGGCAAGAAAATTAGTGAAACTATGTTTAAAAGTTTATGTATTGTATATCAATCTAAAGGTTATGGTCTCTCATTCGAGTTAAAAATAATAAAATTTACAAATAAGTTCAAAGAAGATATAAGCCTATAAATAGTTTAAAAAATATAATAGTACAGTTAAACTCAGTTCTTATTATGGAAGATTTTCGGTGTTGGTAAAGAAAATTATCGTTACTCAGCATTCTCAGCATGGGTGCACGTATGATTTTTCTAAAGTAGGTAAGGGATTAAGGGGTACTCTCCCCTCCGGTAAATCTACAGCTACCAAGCAAATTTTATCAAAACTATTATATTAGTTTTCTCTGTAAACGGTATATGGGAGAACGTAAACATAATAATACTTTTTTTAATTACTTAATTTGGATGGATCAGTGGACATTTAACTTCAAAAATGAAATAGCAATGTCCTTATTCTAAAATAGAAAAATCAATCTAAACATGTAACACTTTCACTTTATAAGATTTGTCACAGCTGTTTAGAAGAAAAAGTAAACTTTAATGTATACAATTAAGTATAGTAATTTGTTGTAAATGTGGTGCAGTGTCCAGACAAAAATGTATAGCCTATGTGATGTATAAAAATGTTTGTATTTTTACCAGTTTCAAGAGCAACATTTTAATTTTGAAAAATCGTCCATAATTTGCTTAAATTACTTTCTGAAGATGAAGTTGAAATTTACTTCGAAAATGATGAAATAAAATAAAATCATACATCATGTATGCATTTTTTTCTGGACACTCCACCACATTTACAACAAATTATTATCACCAACCAGGCAGGAAGGAGAAACAATAATTATATTATATATCGATTAGGCTATGATTTTGACACTAATATTTAGCTGAAAAAGCAAACTGTAAATTTCTTTTCTTCTTTCCAAACAAGTCAATCTCTTTTTCCTCGAAACCAGGAGACTTTGCCCTTTTCCTGTGGACACTAAGAAGGCACAAGCTTGATAGGCGGTCCTCGCTAATAGAACTTCTCAGCCACGTCTTCACTCTATGCAGTGTGCTGAAGGAACGCTCTACGGTGCAAGTAATTGTCGGTGGTTCTAATTTAGAACTAAACTACTAAACTTTTGGATATTTTGAAAAAAATTTAAAACATTTTTACTCCTTTTTTTGTAGGCCTAGAATTTGATTTTTCCCTTACTGAAAAATTTTTTGTTTCCTGAGCTAATAACTTTTAAAATGTTACATCAATCGATATTTCAGTTGAATATACGAATTCTTTGGGCATTTAAAAAATAAAGCTATTGAACACTTTTGGATTTGGATATAAAATTACTATTTGGGATTTAGCTTTTTTTTTGAAACAATGCTTCAAAAACAGCAAAAAATCTGGGCGAATTAACAAGACCGCTTCCAGGGTTAAGAACATGCCTTTGGTGAACACTTTAAATGTTGAATCGAATTGCTCGACCAGGCCATAATGTCTGATTTCAATATGGTACTTTAGAATAATTTGGATCTCTATTTTTTAGGTTAAGTTTTTGTTAAGGAGTGGGGCCTAAGTCATTCTGGTTCTTTTAAATCTATAGTATCTAAATAAACCAAATACCATTCACTAATTACAGTTTCTTAAAATCCACTGAACGGATTACATGAAACAAGGTCCTAGACGTTCGCCAATAAGGTGGTTGAAATTTTGCGTGTTCTAAATATTAAGAAAATTAAGTAAAACTGATTTTTTTTGCACACTAATATTATTTATCAAATTTAATATATTTAATTCAGTTAAAAAAATTAAGTTTATTATCTATTTATAAATATATTTAAGATGTTTAACACATTGGCCTTGAGTTCCTGATCTCAGCCAATCACTGCGTGCTCCTATGATCATATTTTATTATACCTTATGATTTACTACATGACTGAAGTTAATTTCTTAAACTTGTATGAACAAATGCCTATTAAAATTATTTTGATGCAAAACTATAACATCCAAAGTTTGTAATATAATTAGTAAAATTAATACCCTACTTACCACAAAACGTTGAAACAAGGAAAACCGGTATCAATAGTTGCTTGAACAGCACTTTTTTTTATAAAGTGCCCCTTTGAATAAGGCCTATTGGAATTTCCCACCTACAAAGATCTTACAACAAAATATGTTTCAAGCTTTTTAAACCAGAATTTCAGTGATACAAAACTGAAGCACTGTAAGGATAGTCGGTTACAAAACCATACATTTCAAATCGAATGACGTCTTGCATAAAATCATAAAGCGAGTTTTTTTAACACACAGAATAATAACCTTGGTAAGGATAAAATTTAAACTTGAACTGGACTTATGAGAAATAACACTATATAAATAAACACAGAACACAGTTTCTCATAAAAACGTTTAATAATTCAAACGCGTTTCGATGACCAAGTCATCATCATCAGTGATGGTTACAAACTTATAACTAATTTTTTTTAATGCTTAAATTAAATTACATGTCTTAAATATTTTTATATAATTGTATTAGTATTGTTGGTTATTATGTAATATTTTACCTAGAATCTACTTATTCTTTGTTGTTTATATATACGTATTTGATTGATGTAATATTTTCACATATCATCTTTTAAATTATATATCCTACATGTTCACATATACAGTTTAAGAGTGTATTATGTATTATTCTAACTTATATATATGTTATTTTGTATCTCTTTTTATATATATTCATGTTTTTCTGTAGTTACTATCCCCATTACAATTATTAAGTTACTGTTCTCCCATTGGTCGTTACACGTTTAGACCATCCCCCTTATATATAAACTCTGCCTATATATAGTTAAGAACCATGTAACCAAATTAGTTATAAGTTTGTAACCATCACTGATGATGATGACTTGGTCATCGAAACGCGTTTGAATTATTAAACGTTTTTTATGAGAAACTGTGTTCTGTGTTTATTTATATATTGGTAAGGATGTTGGAAAGTCTGTTCCCAGTTACCTTCCCTCCCCTCCCCTACCAATTATGCCTGTCTGATCAGTTGACATCACCTAATCTCATCTCAGTCTGTTCTGGAATCTGTTGTGTTGCAGCAACTGCTTGCTCTTATACGCTGCCCAGACCTATTTCATCAATTATGATTGTACCTTTATCATTCGACTCTCTAATTATGGGTTTTGCTATCCTTCAAAATTTGTTTTGCTTATTTTGCTTAACCCAGAATTTTTCCATTTTGTAGGATTATGGGTCTATATCCCAATATTATATCCCAAGGATTATATCCCAATATTTTGAACCTTCAGTTGTTTTTTCAAGTTTCTTATTCTACCATAAAATTGTCAGAATTGAACACATAATTAAGTTATTATTTTTAGTCACCGATATTTAACCTACTTGATTTTCTTAGTTTTCTAAGTTCAGGCAATGACCACACATCAATAAGACGAACAGTTTAAATGGGTGGGATTCAGACCAGGAAAATAGGTATAAAAGTGAGTTTGCGCCATCAGCTGCTAAGAGCTCTCAGGGCGCTTTTGCCGGCCGAGTGTGGGACAAGGATGGAAAGAGGAGGGAAGACAGAGAGGTCCGGACTGTCACGTGACCGGTCTGAATTTTAAACATTGGAACTTTTCGTCTCATTGATAAATGTAGCATTGGTTGAGGTATTTAACCTACCAGTACTACTTAGTAAAAAAAAAGTTATTTACAGGAATTATAACTAATTTTTAAAGCTCTTAGGCTATGTATATTTTACCCAACATTTGTTAGAAATGATCAGATAATTAAATTATTATTTTTAATTAATTACCGGTATTTAACCTACTAAATTTTTCTTAGTTTTCTAAGTCATTTTTTTAAAATTACATGTAATAGTAAAGCTCAATATTTAACCGATTATCTTTTTATTCATTTATTCATATCTACTCGGGAAAGCGCTGGTATCTGCTAGTATTTATATGTCGGGTAGCCTATAGTACTTCTCTATTATTTACAAATTTTATTTAGAAATTGAATAACATCTATCATCTTAGATTTTACCTCGGATACTAGAATACACGGTAAGGGTCATGAGTAGGATGCGCAGTAAACTCACGTGCCAGCGACGTCACTAGGAACCCTCCCTCCCGGCCCGCTGCTTGCCGCCCGTACACTTATATTAAATAGATAAGTAATTAATGAGTCCTGTTTTTGTATTTATAAATTATATATATTTTATTTAGGGAAATTTTAAAAGCATTAACTTCTACTGCGACCGTGTTAACATTAATACCTTCTATTTAATTTTCATTAAAACGTCTAAACTTACTAGCTTGTTTTGATGCGATATTTACTTCTGTTGTTTGTTTCCAAATTCGTTGCAATTACCATTTTTATTACAATAGTTTGAATCTAAACAACTTATTAGATTCAAGTCAATTTGGACTTTGACTAATACGAAATTACATGATTTACATTGTTAAAAGTTTCTTTCGTTTTTAGTTTTTTTTTTATATATATATTAAACATATAAAATTTTGTATCAAAAATTTAACTACGAAAAAGCTAAGATTTCGTAGTGTTTCTTTATTTAAATTGCCACCTATATTTTTATTGTTGATTTTAAAAGGTTAAATGGCACATATAAATTATTGCTCTGTGGAGAATAACGTAGTTTAAAACAACACTCCATCCCCTCTATTAGTAGGCAGAGGTGAGTAGGAAATTAATGTCCAAATTTGTTGTGTATTAAAAATAAATGAGTACCTTACATGGAGATTGAGTTAAAGTAAAATGTATCAGATACATAAACAAGGACAAGTTTGAAACTATTATTTAATGGCACTAAATAAGACAAACTCATTTTTGTCTGGAATAATCATTTTTGTGTTCAAATTGAATAACATACATGGATAGACAAAATAATAGGTGATTGAGATTATTGTTTTGTTTTTTTTTTCAATTTGTAGAGTAGGTTGAATATTGTAATAATTTAGATTTATTTTTGATCACCATTTAGTGATAACTATCCTGAAAAACCTCAAATGAGTTTGTATTTTGCTTTTGTGATGCATAGTACGTTTGCCAGACACTTATAAAAAGTAAATAATTAATGATTTACTTATCCATTGAGAACATATCTTATTTGAGGTTTAAGATGAACTATGTTAATAATTATTACACATTAATTGAATAATTAACTTAAAATATTAACGTATTCATATATAATAACTGCTATCTGCTTGAAATTTACATTTGTGATTTTACAAAAACGTTCCATATATTAAAATTTTGGAAATTTTATAGTTTATAATATTTTATTATTATAAAGAATTATATAAACAGAAGATTATAAGAATTAGGTTGTAGATGTTATGAAAACAATTACCAAATGTGTTCTTCGTACGTTGACAATACAATTTCAGACCAATTAACTCAGTTTCCCTTAGTTAATATTAGTTTTTTTTATGATGGTCTTTAAATATTATAATTATTCATTTCTGGGCGTTCTTCTACAAGTAACAAAAGTCTGAAGATATCAATTTGGATGATATAAACATATATATAAATTGATTATATATGTGAGTGAATTGGTTATATGTATTGTACTTACTCATGTAAAACAATATTTTATTTCTTTTATTATTAATTAATTTAAAAAATAGTTTCCACAATTGTAATAATTAATTTGCTGATAAGAAACTATTATTGATATATAAACAAACTTTTTCAGAAAATGATATCTGCATTGCTCTTAATATTATTTAACCATGACAGATCTGCGATCATAATATTCAACTAGTTTTCTTGTAAAATTTCCTTCGAAATATTACCTTGGTTTTACAAGGTGTTGGTTGGAGACTGAGATTGGTAAAACATTTATTTCAGAAACAATTACATGTAAAATATATTTAAAAAAATATCTAGTGGGGAAGACTGATGAAGGTGGTTGGATCAGATACCAGCTCTCATGGACGAATGTCTTGTTAAAATATAAAAAATATAAATTGTTTCTGAAATAAATAAATGGTCAACTTATACTCAGTGGTAAGTATAAACGAATTACATCTTTATAAATGTTACGGTTTAGGTCAAACATGATCAAACTTTGCATTGAATAAAAAAATTGTTTAAAATTTGTGCACACGGGAATTCATCAAACTCTAGTGATTATTACACAAAACTTAAGAGTAACAGAATGGTTATTGCACTTTTAATATTAATAAATGTATAAACAGTACTGATATTAGATCATACTGGCCTGCAAAATTATACTTTCGTCCCTAAGTATAAAAAATATCTAACGAAATTAAAGGCTGCAGGTTACGCGTTTTAGCGTTGGAATAGCGAATGACATTGTGGACTGTGGAGTCTGTATACAGTGCGGCGAGGCGGTGGGTCCAGGGTGACGTCACGTCTCCGAGCCGGGCGTCAGGGACCTGCGCGTGTCCCCTACCGTGGATTTTACGTTATGATTAAACTACCATTTTTACTTATCAGGATCTGTTTTTTTTTATGAAACTTATTAATTTTAAACATGTTTTGATTGTGCAAAGGTGTCAAAATATTTGTAGGGCCTATGGTGGCAGGATAGGAGTTGACATGTGCTGCACACATTGGTATACCTTAAAAATGATTTTCCACCATTGAAAGCAAATTTAAGTGGTAGGTAATATGAATGTACAAGGAAGTGAGATTTTAATTCAAAAAATAAATAAAATCAACATTACATTCAGTCGAATCGAACACAATTATTGCTAGGACAGGACTAAAGTATAACCTTCATATATTTTATTCTCTTAACCAAAAGAAGTCTACTGTGAGGTTTAATATCTTAACTAAATTACATGTGATAAAACATGGACCAAGACCGGGATTCAAACCCAGTACCTTTAACATTCTGTGATAACGCTCTGCCAACTAAACCACCTTGATATTGGTCGATTGATCTCACTTGTACGGTTTACTTTGTTTTTTTAACTATTAGACTGAATACCTTGTATGAAATGCCATTGAAAACAATCTTAATTCTATTTGCAGCTTACAGTGGGGTTATTTATTGTTATTTTTAATTTGTAATAATTTTTCTGCTTACACACTTCCCCAGCAAGGGTTAATTTAACTACATTACAAGTGAAAAATCATGGGACCAAACAGTCAAACACCCGGTTTTATAATATATAAAAGTGACTGAATATTGGGGGGGGGGGGGGGGGATTTTAAGTTACGACTAAAGTAAGCAGATTTTCAAAATCCGTGAAAGTCATCCTCACAGAATATTCGTATACATTTTTTAGCCGCAAGTCTTGCATTAAACTAGTGTAAGCCCTTCATGTTTACGTTTTGCCAAAAAATCTTCAAAGTGGTGGTTTGCGGTTTTCTTACACTTATTGCATGCCCCAGTAATCACTAAAAAGCTGTAGCAGTTTGATCCATACAAGGCGAGCTGACTGAACACTTCTGTAAGCAAAAGAATGGAAATAGGTCTAATACTTGCAATGTACATAGTAATAATACATATTTGTGCAGCAACTACAACTTTATTAAATTTTTACATAGTCATCATTTCTGAGATTATTCCGAACATGGCCACAAACAAACGTACAAACAAAGTTTAGTCCTTTATAATTAGTTTGTTTGTAAGTACATATTTTGCCATTATATTATGTTTTTCTCAAATGGAACCTAACCTTAGCTATTATTAACTTTACATTTTATCCTACAGCTTTCTTTGCACTGAATGCATACTATCATATGCATATTTTGTACTTACAATTACTTAAAATGTACTTATAATATAATAGTTCCGTTCTTCCGTTTTTATTTTAGAAGATCATCACAAGTACGGTGGAAATCGAAAAGTCAACCTTTTATAATTTTCTTAGACCTTGGTTAGGAACAGGACTTCTTACAAGTACAGGTTAGTAAAGGTTTTAACTATTTCACTGATGTCCAATCAATATATATATACAAGTGTAGCATTACTAGACAATCTGGCTAGCTTCGTTTTTAACCAATCTTGCAATCTGCCATTTAGTTTGTTTTTTTTTAACAGAAATACATTGTGACTTTGGAAACAGAATACCGTATAGTAATTTCAAATTTCGCACAGGATAAATTTTTAATGTCATGTTTTATAAGTTCCTGCCAAAACAATGTTTTTATTTCAACGCATATTTTTTTAAATGCCTACAGTTTACAAAATTTCTTTGGGTATATTTTAAGTCTACAATCTATTCTAATTACTTTTAAAGTTCAGATTTCAATAAGTGCCTTTACAAACTTTATGAAAAAGTGTTGACTCGCTTACATTAAAGCAAGCTGGATGGTAATTTCATTTAAAATGAACCACTATACATTAAACTAATAACATTTCTCCGCACCATTCTGTTGCCCCAATAAGTTAGCCTTATCTTCTTCAAAGAAAGGTTACTTCCTTTATGAATTATTCACATCAAAAAGTCTCATTTAGTTGGAAAACCATTGTAAGGACCATTTACTTGTAACTTATAACCACCTTAATATACTATATTATATAAACAAAAGTATAGGTCAATGCAGGTACTAGGCTAATAGTTTATTATTAAAATATTTAAACTTAACTTTGTAGAGAAGAAATGGATTTAAAAAAAATTTAAATATTTCTAAAAATAAATGAATTTTCAAAACTTTTGTGGTAATTAGTTTTAAAAGACAATAGTGTTGTAAACTGATGGCACTTTCATTTAATTTATAAATACAAATTAAACAACTGATACATAAAGAAGAAACCAAGAGTAAGTGACATGTTTGCAGTTATGGAGTCAATGTTGATCCCGTTAGTTAAAGTATTAGAATAAGTTATGTGCACATAAGGTATATAACTAAGTTTCTGAGATACTGAGATCTGGTGGTGAATAGTTAAACTATTTAAATCAATATGCTCTTTGCTTGAAAGCTGACAGAGGTAGCGGAAAATTTGGAGGAAAAGGGGTTAAGTAATGCACTTAACTCCACTATACTCTAACTTTTCCGTCAGTTGCTGTTTTGTTGCTTCAGATTCATGAACATGAAAATATAAACATTAAATTAAAACCATTTACTCTGGATTTATCATAAGTTTCAAACTCTGACTTTTATTTTCAAACAATTAGAAAAATATTATTTACCCCTATAGCTTCTCCATGTTTCAAATAATAATTTATCTTTAATTGTGTCACTAGAATTTGCTGATCCTCAAGTGACTGATTGATGAAAATCTTGAATAGTAATTTTGGGATTTATAGGAATCCTTCAAAAAAATTTATTCGGAACTATAAGATGTTGAAGAAATAGTGAAACACATTTTACTCCTTTTTATCCCTTCAGGAGAGTTTTTGGTATGTGTTAAGCTAAGATGTAGTTATGGATATGTTTAGTTTAATTTAATCCATTCAGCTGTTTAAGCAAGACATTTATATCTATCCAACAGAGATTACTTGAAACTTATTGTTAACTATAGTCAACCATTATGTATTTTGTAATTTACAGTGTTAATAAGTTCTTGCTCCAATTTAAAAAGTTAACTTTAACAAATTATAATATTTTAATATGTTAATTTTCAGGTAGAAAATGGCAGTCACATAGGAAGATGTTTACCCCAACTTTTCATTTTGCAATGCTGGATTCATTTATTGATACTTTTATTGATAAAAGTGATAAGCTTATCCAAAATTTAAAACAGATTCCTTCAGGGACTGTGTTTGATGTATATCCTTTGGTTTCTTTACTAACTTTGGATATTATTAGCAGTAAGTATATTTTATAAACAAACAAAGTTGATGTATCTTTAAGGTAAGAACAAATGTGTTAAATCAGAACAGATGGAGAAAGATGGTGAGAAGTAAAAAAGGCTCAAGACTTCAACTTTACCATTTCTTTTAGAACGTGATGCCTTGGCACCATTGGGGCAGTTCTGGTTACTCTGATACCAGTTATTTATGAGAAGAAGTTGGCGGAACCTTTCTTCGATTCAAAAAACAGCAGGTGTGATGTAATCTGTTTATTATTGTATGTGTATAAATGTTTATTGGGCTCAGTAGATCTCATGAGACAGGTTCATTGTTTTGTGGAAGGAGATCTCACACTCTCCCGTAATAATAATGCAGTATCTGTATTTAACATTACTATTTTAATTCATTAGTTAGTTGATCTATGTAATTTTAAATCAACAAAGAAACTATAAACTCTGTAAGTACTAAGAGTTCTAGTCAGGATTTTAAAGTAAAGTATCATATAAAATGAATTAAAAAGTACTAGTAAAGTAATTAAAAGGATTGTATTTAAGTCAAATGAAGAGTAATATATTGAGATATATGTAAAAATATTATCTTAATTCATCTTCAAAATATGATAAGTTAAAATATGTTAAGCTTATGTAGAGTCAAGGGATGTAAGCTTGTGCTTTAATCCCAATAAACATTCTCAACTGCTCATTATCTTTTAATATGTTTACTCTCAAATTCTCCTTTTTTTTAATTTAAAATATTTTGAACTATTTTATGTAGATAGCTCCAATGCATAGTCAATAAAGATCACAATTTTATTCTTTCCTTATTAAACGGTTAATACTGGGGTAATAGTATTTGTTAGTTCTTCGAATTTTACTTGATTCTTTTATCTACTCATACAAGATGTTTATTTATGTGATTTTATATTCCAGTCAACAGTATGTTTATGTGTTCTTTAGGTACTGCCATGGGAGTGGATTTGAATATACAACTTAATAAAAAGGATAATGAATGTGAAGGTTACATTTCCACACACACTATGTAAGATATGTATGGAATATTTTCATTTATGGTTATTATTCTCCGCCTAGGTTGAAATATAAATAAAAATTGCTACATTTACAGTATTTAAAAAAAGCACTTTACAATTTTGGAAATCTATTCTTTTTAGGATACTTAGGCCTATAGGCTGGTTTTGGTGTTGTTATTGAGCAAAGGGAAACATTTATTACCTTATAGTTAGTTAGTAGGTATATTATACTAAGTTATATTTTGGGCTTTCATTGATGATTTTGCACACATACCATCTAAAGAAAATTTTCTTATTAAACCGTCAGAAGCATGTAAGGCTTTGACAACTAAGTAATCTATATGTATAATATTAATATATATATATATATATATATATATATATATATATACCTTTTTTCCCGTCTTGCAACTTATTTTCTGTAGTGTAAAACTACGCGCGTTTCAGGAACACGTTCCCATCTTCAGGTTTTATACAATTTAAATAAAATTTTACTCACATGTGGGCATAATTTAGCAAACACACACATGTCAAACACGAGTTATTGCACATTTAAAATTAAAAACAAAAAACACAGTTTAAACATTTTTAAAACAGTTTTCTTTAGGTCATGCTACCGTAGCACCGGTCACTGGTCGACTGAAAGATTACTTCCGTTATCTCCATCGTCAATACTATTTATAGGCCTACATGTAGTAATTGCAGTGTTATACAGGCTATTCGATTTAAAATGTAATTGTTCATTGAGAACTAAGCTACTCTGGTGCAAATTAGCTTGGTAAATTTCAAATTCTTCCAATGCATTCATTAGGCGACCTTTTCTACATAAATGCAAAGGGATTAAATATACTGTCAAATTGTCATAGCTGTGATCATTATCAATTAGGTGTGTAGCATATTTTGAATTGTTATTTGCAATGTTTTTTTTAGGTAGATGTTCTTTAAATCTATCCTTGAATTTCCTGCCGGTTTGTCCAATATAAAATTTATTGCAATCGCTGAACTTGAGCTTATACACACCAGAGCAATCTTCAATGCATTTTGTTGATTTTGGTCGCAGTTGTTTTTTTTATATTATTGCTTGTTTTGAATGACACTGTCACATATTATGTTTCTTGAATACATTTTTTAAATAATTAGGCAATAAGTTGGTATATTCCGCAGAAATGAATTTCATTGGTTTTGTTTTATTGTCTCTACTTTTACTCAGGTGTTTGTGAAGTAATTTATCAACTATTTTTGTACTGTAACCATTCCTGCTTGCTATGTATTTTATTGTTTGCAGCTCTTCGTGATAATGGAGTTCACTCATGGATATTGTTATTAGACGGTGTATAAATGAATTAAACGCACCCATTTTTTGTGACCATGGATGGTACGAACTAGCGTGAATTACCACATCAGTAGTGGTTGGTTTCCTATATATTTTAAATTCAAGTTCATTTCTGTTTTTTATAATGGTTAAGTCCAGATAGTTAATCCTGTTATTGATTTCCTTTTCCATTGTGAATAATTCACAATTATTGTATATTGGTGTTTAAACTGTTGAGGTAATTATGTAGTAAGTCAAGTTGTCGGGTTGTGCCTTTAAATATTAAAAAAGTGTCATCAACATATCGCTTATAAAACAAAATTTGGCTGTAGTATTTATTTTTACTTGATAATAAAAAATTATTTTCAAAATAATTCAAAAACAATTCGGACAGTATAGAGCTTAATGGAGATCCCATAGCTAAACCTTCACGTTGTTCGTAAAATTTGCCCTCAAATACAAAATAATTCTGCTTCAAGACAATGTTTAGCAGATCGATTACTTGGTTTACGGAGGTGTTACACATTTTCTCAGTTTTAGTAAGGTTTTCTTTCAAAATGTTTAAAGTTTCTTGTACTGGGATGTTGGTATACAGGTTCACAATGTCAAATGACGCCAAAATGTAATTCTGTTGAATTACTATTTCTTTTGTTTCATCAATAAATTCATAACTATTTCTCACGGAACAATCATTATTAATTGTAGCTTAGTTCTCAATGAACAATTACATTTTAAATCGAATAGCCTGTATAACACTGCAATTGCTACATGTAGGCCTATAAATAGTATTGACAATGGAGATAACGGATTTAATCTTTCAGTCGACCAGTGACCGGTGCAACGGTAGCATGACCTAAAGAAAACTGTTTTAAAAATGTTTAAACTGTGTTTTTTGTTTTTAATTTTATACGTGCAATAACTCGTGTTTGATATGCGTGTATGTGTGTGTTTGCTAAATTATGACGTGCTCACATGTGAGTAAAATTTTATTTAAATTGTATAAAACCTGAAGATGGGAACGTGTTCCTGAAACGCGCGTAGTTTTACACTACAGAAAAATAAGTTGCAAGACGGGAAAAAAGGTATATATATATTATACATATACATTACTTAGTTGTTAAACTATTGCAACTGGAGACATAAAAATGAATAAGGCTTTGACCTCTGCGAGAGAAGCTGGTAAGGGTCATTTACAAACTAAACCTTGATATATCCCCAGAAATGAAAATGGAAAGATATGTCAGTTCCAGTGAATGACATGAGGTATTGCGGCTGTACACCATCCTGCAGGAAGTGTATGCAACATTAGGTAGTTCTCACCAATCTGTGGGATTAAAATGTCTTCTAGCATATTTAAGTACACCATTCTGTTAATGGGTTTCTCTTGAAAATAAAGGACTGTAAATTTTGCTTTTATTAATTCACAGAAGATGTTAACTTTTGGGTTATTAAAACATAGTCCAAAGATTGTCGTGTATTTTCACCACCTCCATTCCGAGAACTGTTTATCAATCGGAAAGTCAACTAATCAGTGGAGATTTTGTTTTGCAAAAAATCCTGTCTTTTAGTTCTTACATTTTTAATCTGTATGCTTTAAGATGCAAACATTATCTCAACACACGCCAGTCCCTTGTGGAATGTCCAACTTTATACACACAAGATTGTAAACACACACTTAGGGATGTCCAAAAGATTTCTTTTGGCTGACTGAAATGAAAGTTCGTTATGTTAAAATTGTATGATTTCATTGCAGATTAATATTCAATAGTGTCTGTCAAAGTTGACGGTGTTTCTTTTTTTTTATCACTGTCAAAAGTTAACTTATTGTAACTATACAACTAGACAAATATCTATATAAAATTATGGTTTGTATTGCAAGTTTGATCTAACGACTTTGTTAACTTAAGTGGTGTTTGTAAAATTAATTGTTTTTAGAGTTTCATGATAAAACTGTCCTTATTACTAATTATTTGTTATGTTAAAAGTTTCTTAAATTATAGATATATTCAACAACTTTTCAGTCTAAAAAAAAAAAAAAAAACAAGAAGTTATACAGTAATTCTATTGCTAAATTGTTGAAATTTTAAAATATATATTACATTTTCTGAAACTGTTTTGAAGTTGTCAGTTCATTGTTTAAATATGATATTATAACCATGATAAATACTACACTCTACATACAGGCTGAAATATATATGACTAGCTGACCCGTACGGCGTTGCCCGTGGTGGATGGTATTTTCAGTCTTTTCAACGTAATTGTATTCTTTTTAAGTGTTCAGTCAGTGAGTGGTATTTGGCTTTTTATAGATCTCAAATAATAAAAGCACTATTGTCATAATAATAAAAGATCTGAAGTTATGATTTTAGTAACTTTGATCCCCCCAAACCCCTCCTAAAATTTCGAAATATTTCAAACCCTTTCTTAGTGAGCACCTATGGCTCTATGGGAAGCTACATACAAAATTTCAGTCCAATCCGTTCTGTAGTTTTGAAGAAATCGAGATTTAATAATTTTGATCCAACCAAACCCCGCCTAAAATTTCGAATTTTTTTAAACCCTTTTTTAGCGAGCGCCTTTGGCCCTAGAGGAAGCTACATACCAAATTTCATTCCAATCTGTTCGGTAATTTTGAAGAAAACGTGATTTAGTAATTTTTACCCCCCAAACCCCCCTAAAATTTCCAATTTTTTAAAACCCTTTTTTAGTGAACACTTATAGTCCTAGAGGAAGCTACATACCAAATTTCATTCCAATCCGTTTGGTAGTTTTGAAGGAATCGTGATTTAATAACTTTGATCCCACCAAAACCCCCCTAAAATTTGGAATTTTTCAAACCCTTTCTTAGTAAGCACCTATGGCTCTAGAGGAAGCTACATACCAAATTTAATTTCAATCCGTTTTGTAGTTTTGAAGACATCGTGTTTTAATAACTTTGATCCCCCTAAACCCCCCCTAAAATTTCGAACTTTATTAAACCCTTTCTTAACGAGCGCCTATGGCCTTAGAGGAAGCTACATACCAAATTTCATTCCAATCTGTTCGGTAATTTTGGAGAAATCGTGATTTAGTAATTTTTACCTCCCAAACCCCCCTAAAATTTCCAATTTTTTAAAACCCTTTTTTAGTGAACACTTATGGCCCTAGAGGAAGCTATATACCAAATTTCATTCCAATCCGTTCGGTAGTTTTGAAGAAATCGTAATTTAATAACTTTGATTTCCCCA
>JAGFPH010002186.1:9788-25742 GCA_018207615.1 Philaenus spumarius
TTGGGAGTATCTTCAACACACAAAGCATTGCGTGCTTCGCACGCCAACCGCCGTATTGGGAGTATCTTCAACACACAAAGCATTGCGTGCTTCGCACGCCAACCCCCGTATTGGGAGTATCTTCAACACACAAAGCATTGCGTGCGGCCAATCCCCGTATTGGGGATATCTTCAATACACAAAGGATTGCTTGCAATGAATGCACTGTGCGTTAGCCGCTTCTCATAGGGTTTCAACCAACAATCTGGCAAATAGGTCTATTCACGACGGCGCTGAATAGCTGCAAAATGGTTCGCACGCCATTCCGTATATTGGGAATATCTTCAATACGCAAGGCATTGCGTGCTTCGCACGCCAATCCCCGTATTGGGGGTATCTTCAACACACAAAGCATTGCGTGCTTCGCACGCCAATCCCCGTATTGGGGAAATCTTCAACACACAAAGCATTGCGTGCTTCGCACGCCAATCCCCGTATTGGGGGTATCTTCAACACACAAAGCATTGCGTGCTTCGCACGCCAACCCCCGTATTGGGAGTATCTTCAACACACAAAGCATTGCGTGCTTCACACGCCAATCCCCGTATTGGGAGTATCTTCAACACACAAAGCATTGCGTGCTTCGCACGCCAATCCCCGTATTGGGGGTATCTTCAACACACAAAGCATTGCGTGCTTCGTACGCCAATCCCCGTAATTGGGGTATCTTCAATACACAATGGATTGCGTGCAATGCACTGTGCGTCGGCCGCTTCTCATAGTGTTCAGTGACAAACTCACATGTGCGTCCTTTGCAGTGAACGTGTTAAGCCCCATATCCCGGCCTGGCCCCCCCCCCCCCCCCTAGAAAATATCATATGGGCTATAGAAAGCAACACTTTTATAGCGTATCGTATGAACTTTAATTGTATACATTATACAAGGCTGCTGAAAAGCCACCCGGAGACACCCCTGTAACGTTTTAGTGAGTGGGTAGAGAATTGCCAAATTCATAACATGTTTATAAGGCATACAAATATACTTTTCAATGTATAGGGCAACCTTGACCCCATATAAAAAATTGTAAATTTTGTGGATTGCTAATTTTTTTTAAATGTGTACCCCTATTGTGGGACCCCTCATTTTAAAGGTACTGATTAAAGAAAACCAACAAACTAAACTAGAGGTCTCTATCTTAACCCTACTGAAAATGGTGGTCGTTTTTCATCGATATATTTAACAAATTTAAGAACCTCAAAATATTTCAGTTTTGAATATGAAGGCAAAGTTGCCCCACACATAAAAAGTACAATTGTATGCCTTACAAACGTTTTATTAATTTGGCTTTTCTCTATCCACTCACGAAACATTTACAGGGGTGACTCCGGACTTTTCAGCACGTCCGTACAGAACACGTCCTATACCTATTTCCACTACTCTCTATTAAAACACCCTATTTTCTTTGTTTTTGTGTCGAGAACAATTTCCCAAAGTTTTGGAAAGATTTTAACACAGTGTATTAACGATACAATTTATTGATGTAAACCGTTTATTAAGTCTCTTTGCGCCGTACAACGTGCTGACGCTGTCCGCACAACTGCGTCGTTATAGTGGTTGCGTTTCCACTTTACAGGCGCAGTCAGCTTCCTCATTGTTAATGTTTGATCGCTGACGGTCAAAAGCAGAATTTTACAGAGATACGCGAATAGAATAAACTGTACCTGATAACTGCCACATATTTTCTCCCAGTTGAAACGTTATACCTTCTCAAGAGTAGCATAGGAGATGGTTATTTAGAATTGCAAAAGTAGGACATACCATGGAAAATATTGCATGTAACACACATCCATATTATATTATTATTATTATTAAAACTATTCGATCGATTTCGAACAAATTTGCACCAAACATGTCAATTAAACCTGTATAGATGCACGGGAAAAGGTTTTGAAAAATTTCGCCTTTTTGGCCAAAAACCCCCAAAAAACAGTTACTATTATTATTATTATTAATTAAACAAGAATTTTTAGAAAGATGCGGTTTTTTGCATATGGTAGGGTACATAAACGGCTACAAATAAGCCAAATTTTATCAAAATCGTTAGAGCCGTTTTTGAGAAATTTAAATTTTTTTTGTTTTTTGGCAATTTTTGGCGGGTAAAACCCCTAAAAAACCAAAATTTGTAAAATGAAAAAACACCTGGAGATATGCCAGAACTACACCTACATACCACATTTCATCAAAATCGGACCGTTGGTATGGTTTCCAGTTCTGTACACATCCTAACAGACACACGGACAGACATCACCAAAAAAAACACTTTTTTGGGTTCAGAGAGCACCAAAACAAATAATTCCGCTAAAAATATTTTTCGGTTCAGGGAGTACCAACACAGATAATTCCACTAAAAAATTGTTTGGGGTTCAGGGAGCACCAAAACAGATAATTCCACTAAAAATTAAAATTCGAAAATGTTTACGAAAACAATACTTTCTCCAAATACTACGTATAAGGGGGAGAAAGTACAAAAATGATCGGAGTGAAATGGTTTCTAAACGCGTAAACGGTGTAATGTGTTTGATCTCAACAAAAGCGCGTTATCACAACGCATGCTACTAAAAATTACGCTCTACTATTTCACGAGGTCTGTCTAAAAAGTTCACTGAATGGTCTAATTATCGGTATCCAACGCTTGAAACAGCGCGCGTGCATGCTACGCAGGCATGAACATGTCTGGACCTGCCATCTGTCGGGAATTGCGCGCGGCTTCTATTGCAGTACTTTTGCGATCGATCATTGCAACAGAGTGTTCCGAGTAGTGTGCGTCGAAAAGCCATAGAGCAACAACACAACATAGAGTTCTGCTTCGTATTGGATAAAACGGCGACAGAAACCCACGAGATGTTGGTGCAAGTGCACGGGCAGGATGCTGTGAGTAGGAAATGTGTGTACGATTGGTTTGCACGCTTTCGCGCAGGCAAAGAATCGGCGGAGGACGAACCGCGTTCGGGACGACCATCCACAAGCAGGACGCCGGAAAACATGAACGTGTGCGAGCGATGCTAACAGAAGATCAGCGATTGACTCTGCGATTAATAGCGGAAGAAGTGGGTATTAGCATAGATCATGAATAATAAAATAGATCATGCATGCATACAGCGGCAGTGTGCCGAAAAAAAGGTTGTCGGAAAAATATTGCATGATCGCGCCGCGAGGTAGCGCTAGGGAGAAATCATTGGTAGCATTGGTGCTTCACACCGCTTCCATCGTTTCCCCAATAGATCGCGCCACTATCGTCGAATTTCCAGTGGATTGAAATATTGCATTGGATCGGAGTTCTATTAGGTTATCCAAATACAATGGTATTAGCAAAGGCACAGTAGGGACCATCGTCCATGAAGAATTGGGCAAACGCAAGATCTGTTCACGATCTTGTGCCGCACATCCTAACAGATGACCAAGAAGCAAAATATTTTGAGGCCAGTGGCGATATGTGTGACCGGGATCCGACTTTTCTGGGTTCCATTTTCACAGGAGACGAGACTTGGTGTTACCAGTACGACCCCGAAACGAAAAGACAATCAATGGAATGGCGGTCACCTTCTTCGCCGCGACAAACAAAAAGCCGCGTGGAAAAATCCAAAGTGAAGACCATGTTGATCACATTTTTTGACAAAGAAGGAATCCTCCATAAGGCATGCGTTCCTGCTGGCCAAACGGTGAATTCCGCGTTCTACTTGGAGGTTCTAAAGGGCGTTATAGTCCATTCCACAGCCGTGGCGCCTGAAAGTAAAGGGTCTGCTATTGCGTCAGGTGCCACGGCTGGTGGAATGGAGTATAAATGGATCACCAGTTGCGGACGTCGAAGAGGTTCAGAACCAAGTGACGGCAATTCCGAAAACGAATCTACACGAAGACTTCTCAAACAGTTTTGAGGCGCTATACGAACGTTGTCAGAAGTGCGTTGTGTCTTGGTGGAGAGTATTTTGAAGGCCAATAAAGGTATTTCTAATGTACATTCTGTTTTTATTTTTATCGTACCATTCACCGAACTTTCTTTTCAGACAGACCTCCTATTCCTACCCACTTTTATCCTAAAACCAACCAATTTTCAGATATTCGCTTGAAAACCCGTATTAGAGTTTTTTCTATCTACGCGCTTGAAACTGTTATTTAACTTCGAATGCCTTTTACTCGAAACCGTTACGTGCTAGCCAAATTATAAACATATTACTTTTTATGTAGAATTTTATGAGGAACATTTTTGTTCCTGTTCATTATTTCCGTCCGACCAATGGATTCTGAGTTAAATGAGAAAAACTAGCTTAGAGTTCCCATCGGAGATGGTTTTTCGTCTAACTAGGGGATCGTTATATTAGTTATACCTTGTATTAGTTGTCTTCAGTCCTTAGTTGCAGATTATAGCTACAGCGCTGTTTCGCCGAACACTGTCGGCTTCGTCAGGCTTGTACTAACAATAACACATAATACACATAACACTAACACACACAAAATCGGAGTACAACTCGTCGTAAGAATTTAATAAAAATGTTTGTGGCCACATTATTGCGTCGTTCATGTCCAGCTGCAGGTAGGACACTAGATGTGGACAGAGGTTATCAGTATGTTCTGATAATTAAGTTGAAAGTTTGAACGAATGGTGGATCTATTTGTTATGTTATGTTTGCTTGACTTTGGCGATTATGTCGTATATAGGGTTGGAAGAGAATTTCAACTTGTCGTTCAACATGTTATCTGGATTATTTTTGTACTCCCTACATATCTGAAACTCTTCCAATATATCCATTGTAGTCCCTTTATTGACTTTGTGCAAAATTTGTAAATTAGTGTTTATGTTGGTGTAATTATGGTTCTCATTAATTAAGTGGTTCTGCGTAATTTGAGTTCTGTCTGTCTGTTATTGTTTTTTTATGGCTAGGGATATATTCCTTGATAAATACCTTATATTCCGTCTAGTGATCCACTTGTAGTAATTTCTCACTACCGCGGTTTCAAATGCTCATGCATTCATCATCAGGTGTATCACTCTTACGAGATCGTTAGAACATTAAAACAATTGTTAACACAACACATAACACAACACATACAATAATATAAAATTCGTTGCCGTTTTTTTAACCGGTACCGGCACATGGTTCATGAACACTGAGTATATTATCGATATGTAACTCCCCACCTATACATTGTCACTAGACGGAATATAAGGTATTTATAAAATCCGGAGACTATCTCAAAATGAAAAAATATTCCTTGAATCTGGTTTTGAACGAGCGTCCTGTTTGGCCTATATATATTTTATCACAGTCATCACAAGATAGCTTATATATTCCACTATTTGTAAATTTATCTTTGGTACAATTTGGCTTGGTTTGTAGAAAATTACTCAAATTATTTGAAGTTCGATGAGCGATTTTATATCCATGTCTGCGGAAAATGTTGCTGATAGGATGATCTAGAATTCGGTTAAATTTCATAGGAATGTATTTAGGTTTTTCGATAATTGAAGTTGGTTTTCTGAATTTCTTTCAGTGTTTGGTTATTATTTTATCTATTAAAGTGGGATCGTATCCATTGGATATTGCGATATGTTTTATTGAATGTTGAATATGTTTTAATGAAGACAACTAATACAAGGTAATTATAACGATTAACAGTCCAAGGCAACACAATAAATTCTATATAACTAGGGGAAGTTTCATCCACTGGACAGGTGGGAATTCTTTTGATTCTTATTCCTGATACTAAGAGCAAAACTTCATACATTTTTCCCGCAAAAACCCTAAGGTAAGTGTGTTCTTAACCATATAAAATGCGCGCCTTATGCTTATAGTTAAAGTTTAAAACGTTAAGAGTTTTCTTCTTTTTTTTTAATTATAATTTGCCGCCAGTTTGAAAAATAGCGGCTATTTTCAAAATTTACAAAAAAAATGGCATGAAAATGTCATTTAGATTCCCAATTTGATATTATAAGGTCAATCGTTTGTATAGAAATTATCACTTTCTAGATCTTTGTTCACCTGTTTAGCCCTGGTCGCCACGGCAACAGCAACGAGAGCAGCTGTAGCTTTATCGATCCTGTGTTTATTATTACCGTCGTCATGGTTACGGCAAAGGTTTACCGGTGCAGTCCTGGCGGATATCATCTGTGTGTTGGTAGTCTTGGAGTGCAGTAGCATCTTTGGAAGGAGCCGACAAACACGGGAAGGCACACAAGATGTAAGCATATTATTAACTTTGTTTTTGGCTAAAATTGTACACTAGCTGGGGTGATAGTTTTTGCGAACAAAGAAAGGGTTCAGTAGGGAGGAAAGTGTTTTGATTGGGCGCGTTGAGGGTGGAGGCTGTTAAAAATATCAATATGAAGGTGCGACTTCGGTTTTGTTGGTGAAAGAATTCAATTTTGTTTAATAAGTCATTATTTTGCGGAAAGACGAAATGTGGGATCCACTTATTTTCTATACATCAAACACGTTTTTATTAGAGTAAAGACAAAATTCGCTTAAATAATTCTGTATTTTTAATCATGATTAACTTTAACTGCCCATTTTAACAAAACCAAATCAAGACCACAGAACTACTTTTCCTATGATCAAGACACAACAAAATTAACATTTTCCCCGCACCAAACAAAACTGTCGAAATTTGTCTAATTGAAATAACTTAAAAATGCCCTGGGATGTTTACAAAAATGCTCCGAGTGAGTTGTTCAAGTATTTATCGTTTGATATCTATAAATATATACAGAGTGATTCAGGAAGAAACGGAGAAGATTTCAGGACGTGTTCTACTAGTGAAAATAAAGAAAAAAGTTCGTATAAACAAAGGCTCGGAAATGCTTCGTTCTCCAGTTATTCAACACTTTTTTTCAAAATATCTAATATCATTAGATGTAGGAAATTTATACGCAAATTTTTGATACATATTTGGTACGGCATCTTTTACCCACGTACAAAAACGTTTTTTCATATATTTTTACTTTCTCACTATACTATAAAAGTCGATGTTGAGATTTTTGTGGAAATATCCGTTTTGGGACCCCCTGAGTCCAAAAAAAGTGGTTTTTACAAAATGTCTGTCTGTATGTATGTATGTCTGTATGTCTGTATGTATACAAAGCTAGAGAGAAAACTATTCGATCGATTTCAACCAAATTTGCACCAGACATGTCAAGTATTCCTGTATAGATGCACGAAAAAGGGTTTTGAAAATTTTTGAAAACAACCCCCTTTTTGGCCAAAAACCCAACAAAAAATCGGTTATTATTTTTTTTATATAAAAAACGGCTCTAACGATTTTGATAAAATTTGGCTTATTTGAAGCCTTTAATGTGCCCTACCCTATGCAAAAACCACATCTTTCTAAAAATTCTCGTTTAGCTAGTAATAATAATAATAATAACTGATTTTGGGGGGTTTTTAGGCCATGAAGGGGGTTGTTTTAAAAAAAAATTTCAAAATCTTTTTACGTGCATCTATAAAGACCTAATTGACGTGTTTGGTGCAAATTTATTCGAAATCGATCGAATAATTTTCTCTCTAGATAATAATAATAATGTTTATTAGTTAATCTCCAACTTTAATAAAAAATCACCTCTCTACCCACCCTACCAGTCACATCCAGTGAATCTGTTTAATAATTTAACTAATATGTTTGTGAGAAAGTTGTGCCAATTCCTGGTACCGTTTATTATAATAGTGGCCGTTTAACATTTTCAAAAACCGCTTACTTAAAAAAATGAAAGAAAAAAAAATTCTTGGTTTTCGTAAAAAAAATTCTTGGTTTTCGTAATACACAAGTTTTTAGTCTTTAGCCAATAACTCGACTATCTTTTAAGTTAAAGAGATAATAAAAAACCCGTTATGTTTGTCATTAAGAAAGGAAATATTTTGTTTGTTGTCATTTTTTTAAGTTAACGGTTAAGATGTTTACATTAAAACTTTTAAAAGGCCGCCGTTTTGAAAGGTATGGAAAAACGTTTTTAGTTTTTTTTTTTTCAAATGGGTAAAAGACATCACACCAAATATGTATCCAAAGTTTGAGTTCAATATATTTCCTACACCCAAAGATATTAAATATTTTGTAACTCAAAATGGTAGATAACTGCAACACTACTAAATTGTGCATAAATTCAAAATGGTATTTTGCGAAAGTTTTACTTTTTTGCTCAACCCTCATAAATATTAACTGTAAAGTCTAAATGAAATTAATATTGATGGTGAATAATATTTGAATACATTTTTTAAAGAAACAATCACCCATCCCTGGGTTAGTGCAAATTCAGATTACATGTTTTTGGGACCAAATGAAGATATATAAACGGTACCAGATAACTGCCACATACTTTCTCCCAGTTGAAACTTTATACCTTCACAAGAGTAGCATAGGAGGTGGGTATTTAGAATTGCAAAAGTAGGAAAATGTTACCATGGAAAATATTAGATGCATGTAACATACATTCATATTGTCGCATATATTATTTCTCAAGACTATTTTTTTGTCGGTACGCCATAACTTCCTTAATACATCATCAAATTACATGAATGACGCATCATTTTAAAGCTTTCCTTAACCACTACACGGGAAAAATAGACAAACAGCTTAAAATTCATGTTTTAATAACACAAATTTATTTAAAAAACTTTTATATTATACTGTGTATGTTCCTAATGAAAGGCGCCATCTACTAACCATCTGTTTAACTAGCATGACAGCTGTTAGTTAGATTGTTTACACTGTAAGATTGTATAGGGAAACTGTTATTTATAAACCAATGTAAATAAATAAACTTCATTAACTGAATTAAATCAACGTGTTAAATCAGGTAAATGTAGGCCTACTCCGAACTTGCGAAATATTCGCACGGGTCAGCTAGTATTATATTATTATTATTATTTAAAATAGTCGATCGATTTCGAACAAATTTGCACCAAACATGTCAATTAGGCCTGTATGGATGCACGAAAAAAGGTTTTGACAAATTTTGAAAAACAATCCCCTTTTTGGCCAAAACCCCCAAAAATCAGTTATTACTATTATTTCTTTTTTTTTATTACCTAAACGAGAATGTTTAGAAAGATGCGGTTTTTTGCATATGGTAGGGTATATTAAGGGCTACAAATAAGCGAAGTTTTATCAAAATCGTTAGAGCCGTTTTTGAGAAAATTTGATTTTTCTCGTTTTTTGACCATTTTTGGGGGGTAAAACCTCTTAAAAATCAAAAATTTGAAAAAATGAAAAAAAACGCCTGGAGATATTCCAGAACTTCACCTACATACTAAATTTCATCAAAATCAGAACTTTTGTATGGTCTCCAGCTCTGTACACATCCTAACAGACACACGGACAGACATCACCAAAAAAACACTTTTTTGAGTCCAGGGAACACCAAAACAAATAATTCCACTAAACATATTTTTGGGTTCTGGGAGCACCAATATAGATAATTCCACTAAACATTTATTTGGGATTCAGGGAGCACCAAAACAGATAATTCCGCTAAAAATTCAAATTCGAAAATTTGGACGAAAACAATACTTTTTCCATATACTACGTATAGGGTGGAGAAAGTAAAAAACGATTTCTAGATCTCCCGAAATTAAGCCCTGGAAAATCCCAATTCTACTGGCATACCAGGACAGTTTAAAATGTAAAATAACAAATTGTTTTAGCTATTGTTATACTAACGGCGCCTCTTTAAAATCACAGACGTGGAAACACAGCGTTTAAAATAATAATAATTCGACCACGCAGCTGAACCACGGAGTTGAGCGAATTAAAAAAATTAAGTGTATATGTTTTAGGGATTCAGCCGACTATTTGGGAAATTGATCTACTCACGAAGGCGCTGAATAGCTGCCTGTGTATACGAACTCTATTAGTACAATTTGTTTACACGTAAGCATCCAGCGTCGACCTTGCTGCCTCGGGTTATGGACTCGCTTCGCTCGCAGCGTATAAACTAGACCGTCGGCCTCAAATCAGAAGATGCCCCACGTTAAATCCCCCCATTTGGATTTGAACCTGGTACTTTTATGGTATTTTACGTTTTGTTTGATTTTGGGGGAACTAAGCGAGCTATAAAGTCTTGTAAAAAACAAAACATGCAGAATATTATCACACGTTTATTTTTTTAGAGAAAACAGTAAAAAAAGCTTCATTCTAGTACAAAAATCTCAAAAAATAGTTACTTCTGGTCAAAAAACGAAATTCCGGTTGTTGGATTCGTTTGGCTAACGAACTCGTCCGAGCGACTTGGCCAACCAAAATGTGACTAAACTAGAGCCATTAGAGTGCGAACACAAAGCCTAGATAATATGTACAATTTTTAATGACACACCAAAACGTGTTCTGGGGACCATGATCGGTGCTCATTTACTACTCCCGACCACTATAAATGTCACCGCAATAGCTCATCTTTCCTATGGAAATTTGCTAATGTATCTATTTTCTCAACAGTCGGCCAGAATAAATATAAAATGAGTTAACATGCTTTCGAATATACAGTGTCCAAAAAGCCCCCCCCCCCCTTAACTTTGGAACAAGTAAAAAAATAAATGAGCTTCAGGATATCTCTATATGACACAGGTAGATAAATTTTATTGTATAAGACCATTTCACCCCTTACCCCAAAATGGGGGGTTGAGAGGGTAATTCAAAAATCTTAAATACAAACGCCTATCAAGTGATGGCTCATTTCAAATTCCTTGATAAATGAAGAAGAATTTGATTCAATGCCCCGCCATACCACCGCTAATAGCGGAAAAGAAACACTGCATTCTTTCCATTACCAGAATTTGGAAAACATATCCCAAGAGATTTAGCAATTAAAATGTTGCCGTTGGCTTGAAGACAACGATCATAAGGTAAAAGTAATTTTATTTTGTGACCAAGCGACGCAAGAAATGGAATTTTTTTAATCCAGAAATTCTCATGTGTGGGGTGGAGAAAATCCAAATTGTACAATAATTCCAACATAGGTTTCACGTTAATCTTTGGTGTGGAATTATTTGTGACAAACTTTATTACATTGGCCCAGATATTTTCTGTGGGAGGCCTAAGAGCCACTTAAGAAATGTTGTTAAAGTCTGGATGGAGAAAAATTGGTCCT
This sequence comes from Philaenus spumarius, assembly GCA_018207615.1. NCBI lineage: Eukaryota > Metazoa > Arthropoda > Insecta > Hemiptera > Aphrophoridae > Philaenus > Philaenus spumarius. The sequence goes on from JAGFPH010002186.1 coordinate 20,896, forward strand.
CACATTGGAACGATTCTCCTGGGCTTAGGCAGGCTGAAATATTCATCTGCCTCTCTTAAGTTGAAAGCTTCTATTGTTGGACAGACACAATCTTGGATGAATTGTTGGACTCCTTACTGGTCACTGTTCGGCCCAGTACCACTTAAAAACAATGATGATGGTCTCGGAAACTCCTATAGAATTTGCTCCCTTGGGGTTGACTCAGCTCGACACCTGCTGCGCGAGTGCGTGGTTCTCGAGTGCAGGAGATTCGTAGTACTTCGGAAGCGCTTTTGTTAGTCCGGAAGAGGTCAGTGGTGTTGATAACAAGAACTTCCTTCGTTTCATAAAAGACCTGGGAGGTTTGGGATGATCATTGAAGGGAAAATCTGACCACAATAGATCCTATTGAATCGCAATGGTCGGGAAGCCTAGTACTACTCTATCCCAAACAAAAACCAGGATCTCAAGTCTAACGGATATCCTCAATTAATTATGATTAAATGTAAAAGAGTGAAAAATAAGAAAAAGTCCAAAGATGAAAATAAACCTCAACCCCACATGACAATCCCACATGTGCCGGGATTATCGCAAAAGTAGGCGCGTGGCCAGAAAATATATAATTTGTACAGCTTTTAAAACGCAGAAAACTGTCAGGCAACATCTCGTCCAAACTAATCCTGAAAGTGGCACACAGGATGCTAAAAACTGTATTTACAGTATTAAATGTGAGTGTCATAGGCAATATATTGGCGAGACAGAAAGACCTTTAAACATTAGAATAAAAGAAAGTAAAAATAACGCGAGGTCTAGTCGATAAACAAAAAATTGCAGAACATATTATGGTCCGAAAATCATAAATTCAATTGGTAAGAGGCAAAAATCATATACCGGGTATACTTATATAAATGAAAGATAATCGAAGTCTCGTGCACAAAGCTAGCGGACCATCCTATCAACCAAACAAGCGTAGAAGTAACACCTCTATGGCCCAGGGCTATAGAATACATATTTTGGGAATATGTAACCAATTAAATAATACATATTTAATATTAATTTGGTTAATATTGAGCAATTATTTTTCAGTACAAGTGTTTAAAGGAATTATTAAATTCCGCCAGATTTTCGCATTTTGGTGCATATTTAAGGCTAATTTTCTCGAAGTGGCATTCCATGAATTTCTTTAAAAAGTTATCCAATACCTAAATAATATGTTTAGCAAGTTTGGTGAATATTGAGCAATTATTTTGCTCACTACACGTTTTTAAAGAAGTTATATAATTCCTCGAGATTTTCGCCTTTCGACGCAAGTTTAAGGCTAATTTTCTCGAAGAGGCATTCCACGAATTTCTTTAAATACAATACACACAATTATTACCTAAATTATATGTTTAGCAAGGTATTTATTTATTTAATGTTACGTTGCAGACGAGATTACTTTATGAAATGTTACCAAGATTATCAAGTAGGCTAATATTGTCTGCAGCGTTACTTGAATATTCCAAGAAACACCTTTACTAACAAAATACATTAAAACAAACATTTTCAGAATGATGAGATATAAATAAATAAATGTATAATATATAAATATCAATAAGATTCAAATTTAGATTAGGTACCGGTAATTATTGAAAACTCAAAATTTTAAAACAACAAATTTTAAGTAATCAGTTTCAAATTAAAATAAACATTAAAAAATATTATTTATTTAATGTAAGAGTTGCAAGCCAGATTACTTTATGTTAAAAAGTTACCAAGATCCTCAAGTAATTTCTTCTGCAGCTTTAAGTTAAAATGTTAAAAAAAAATCTTTACTAGCAAAATGCGCTTAAAATTTTCAGAATAATTAGATAAAAAGAATATATATATATAATATAACTGTATAATATTATAGGTTAATTATAATCAAATTTAAACCTAGAGTAATAAAATTATTGATGACAAAAATAAAGCATAATCTTAAGTTAAACTTCTAGACTAAATTAAATTGCTCAGTATCAATTTAAATTTAAATTTAAATTTAAATAGTTAAATTGTTTAAATTCAACTATTAAATTAACAATTAACAACTAAGGCCTAGGGAAGGAAAATTTCTATAAAGCAGTTTTTTTTAAATATTTTATTTCAGCAGTAATTATTATGTCATGTGCATATCTGCATATAAGCTACTCATTATGTGTAAGTATTTATAACTTTTATGTGTTTTATTTTATAAGTAGCCTACTACACATGTTTTATTAAACTGCAGTATGACATTCAAGTTTTGGTGGTTTATTATAATAAATACAACTATTTTCAATAATGTGGCACATTTTGTTAAATTTCGTATTTAGTTTTCAGAAATGTTTCAGAGAATCAAATTAAAAGTATGCTAACATTAGTACACAACATAGGTTTATTACCTACGAATCAGTTAGTTTTATTGTAACCCTGTCTTCTGCTTATATCTTTAAACTAATTATTGTTTACAGTCAACTTATTGCTTTGTGTAGTGACAATACTAAAACTAAAGAAGAGCGCATCATAAAAATGTTACAGCTTTGCTAAGAAATTGAAATTATTGTAGCAGAAATTGTTATAAGAAGCGTTGGGAATGGAGCAGGTGTTACCACAGTGACGTCATCACAGTGGCAGTGGCGGGAACGCTTTCCTTGGCGGACTGGTCCAGCCCTTGTATTCTATAGCCCTGACTATGGCCCCCATTATTAAAAAAAGAACTAAAATTAGATTATAATATTCTTGGTGCTGAATTGTTACCTGTCCATTCTCCCCGTGGGGTCCCAATTCGGTGTACGGTTAAGAAACTATAGTTCATTCGCCGAGAGTTTAAAGCGAAGCGCCACCTTACAATGGCTGACGTTAGGGATTTGGGCCAATGAGGAAAACGAACATCACGTGTGGGACGGGAGACTCTGCGTATGATTCACAGTAGTTCTTAGTAAACAAACTCTCTCTTATCTAGCCCAACCTAACGAGTGAACCCGTCCCTGAGTTAGGTCCACATGTGACACAGTCTGCCTGGGCCATAAATAGTGTAGGGGGAGGCCACTCCCCTAGCTGGCTGCCAATCCCAAGGCACTCGGCCAGTTGTTTGTCCGACTCCGGTCTGTAAACAAGTGGTTTGCCTTCAGGTGTTTGTGCTTTTCTGTGTTTGCAATATTGTGTTTTTGACTTTTCAGTTTCAGCTCTGAGATGTACTAAGCTTAGATATTTAAGGTTTGTGGTATATTTTAGCTTTACATAGGCCTAGATCTCTAGGTTTATGTTCCCTTAGTTGTTAGTCACTTGATAACGGGAGTTGGATCTATATTTCCGAAACGTTGTGTATTGATTTTTTAACACAAAAACGATGGCAAATGTCCGAATAACTAATAATAAAATTGAACATCCATCATTAATAAATGATAATTACAAACAGAGAATCTCTTTTTGGATTCATTTTTTTAATACAATGAAATACGTGTAATGTATTCCCTACTCAAGAACTTTATACCAACACTCATCCACCATTTGCCTCCGCCATCTTAGATTTTTAACGTAAGATTAATACATAATAACTACAAACAGAGAACTGTTATTGTTGTCTATGTATTAGTGTAGACAATACCAAGAAATTTTAACTCGATTGTTTTTTGAGCTACGGAAAAAAATTGAAAAAAATTGTTTGCTAGAAAAAAATTTACTGTTTTTTTTTGTTTTTAAAGTTAGAGATTTTTGACATTGAACATTATAAATGGCCGCCGTTTTTGAAGTATACAAAAGAACACGTCTGGATTTATGTGCAAGGGTAAAAAGTTACGTAACAACTATGAACACAAAAATTGAGGTCAATATCTTTTCTATTCCCAAAGATATTAAGAGTTCAGTAAAAAAACCAAAAGGATGAATAATTCGAAAACCAAGCATTTCCAGACCTATGTTTATGAAACTTTTTTTCTTATTTTTAGTAGTAGAATCGCCCCATAAATTCTTTACTTTTCCTCGTGGGACACCCTGTATCTAAAACTTCAGCGCCTTCAGCCTTGTACTCGTAAAACTCTAAAAAAGAAAAGAAGAATAAGAAAAAGTCTGATATTCTTAGATGAAAAATAAGTCAAAAAGTACAGGGTGGTTATAAAGTCACTCCCCGCCTTTAACTTTTGTTTTTGTCAAAACAAACAAATATCCTTTGGGGAACGATACTAACTTAACCCGAAGTATCTTTTGAAGCAATCGGAAATTTTGAGTGTCCCCTAAAATTGGGGGATTTCGGGGGCAACTCAAAATTTTTAAATGGGAAGTATGATCATGCGATACCTCATTTTAAAGGTCTATTTAAGACTAGGAAAATGACATAAAGAAAATAAAAAACTAATCACCCAAAACAAAATGGCGGTCCTAAACGTGTTGAAATAAATCGACATAAAGTTGCTAATATCGCGAAAATGAAGTTTTTAGGAAAAATTTCAAGAGGCAAAAAATGTTTATTTCAAAGTGCTTGGCCTAAAAAATTGCTTCCAAATTGATTTCGTAAATTTTATTTTTTTCAAAATTTTCTAAATAGACTTTTTGACTTATTTTACACCTAGGAATATGAATATCAGACTTCTCTACTTATTTTTAGTAGTAGAATCGCCCAATAAATTCTTTACTTTTCCTCGTGGGACACTCTGTATCTAAAAACTTCAGCGTCTTCAGCCTTGTACTCGCAAAACTCTAAAAAAGAAAAGAAGAATAAGAAAAAAAAGCATGATATTCCTAGATGTAAAATAAGTCAAAAAGTACAGGGTGGTTATAAAGTCACTCCCACCCCCTTTAACTTTTGTGTTTGTTAAAACAAAAAAATATCCTTTGGGGAACGATACTAACTTAACCCGAAGTATCTTTTG
>JAGFPH010002186.1:44255-63871 GCA_018207615.1 Philaenus spumarius
ACATTTGTCTACGACATTTTGTTGCAGACAAAATACTAATGTGCTCTGAGTTTTCTGCGACTTTTGTTGACTACACAAAGAGGTGGAGAGCATTCACAGTTCAGATGGCGAATGTGGAGGATATTGTGCTTGCATCAGCACGTGTCTCAGTAGTTTTGGCGAAACAACGTGCACCTTCTAAAAGAAAGATCTGTGTACAGAGGAAGTGAGTTGTTGAAAGGTCTCTCGATCACTCCATAGAAGCACTCACTGATATCACTAATAACTCACAGGGATGAACTTTAAAAGCTTCCACTTTCAGTAACTACTGAGGCAATAGGGAGCTGACAAGTGGTTGTGATGAGTGGAGGGGTTAGGGGCTGAAACACCCCCCATGGGTCTGATCGGTGAAGGGGTAGCGGAGAAATATCTACAACACCGAATGAGCGCTGCAACTTTTGTCAACGACAAATGTCGTAGATAAATGTTGCATTCCTTTGTTAAAGGAGAGGAGACTAAGAGTATGGTTATAATGGCCAAAGCAAAGAAAACTTGTACGAGGTGGTCAATTAATGTCAAAGTTATTTCTAATTCAAGGTCTTGTATCTTTTGAGGGATTGTTTTGGAAGCCCAATGCTGGATGCTGTAATACAACAATAATAAAATTAAACTATTTAACTATCCATTTTAAAGAGTGAAACAAGATCCTTTTCAAGCCTTTTTTTAAACATTTTTTATCCATTCCCACAGTAAAGTATATCCCACGGAGTCGATTTACACAGACCACCTGTTAGATTATTACTGTATTTGAATCAATTTACACTTAATAAAAGTCCAGTAAGATTAATACACTTTGTTTACGTGTTTGTATGTTCAGACAGTATGCGGCTGCGTAAACAAGGTTTCAATACCTCTAAAATGTATTACAACGCCACAACACTTCGACCTGCTTGGAATATGGAATCATGGCTTGGGTTCCGCTTGCAAGACTTGACTAGCCTGACCAGATTTACAAAACTCATGCATCAACCTAAGGACCCGAGCTCTTTAGGCATCGTAAGGATATTGTTTGGTGAGTAGAAAATTGAATCTATTTGAACTTTTACTGTTTACAAAAATATTTCTATTAACATGTCACTGCTATGCAAATTTTATATTTCCTATGCTAGGAGCTGACTTATACGAGTTCCTTTATTTTTTATATTTATATTCTAAATGACTAGAAATTACTTTATTTTTTATTTTTGAACCTTTCTACATAATAATCACTAATATTTTAAAGCGGATGCACATGTGCTTCCATTGCACATAGGCTTAAAATTGGCGTGCTAAGCACACAATGCTGTGTGTATTGAAAATTCTCCCAATACGGGGGTTGGCATGCGTTTTAAAGTTTTTTCTACAAATATAAGCGACCTTATAGCTCGCTTGGTTCCCCCAAAACCGATCAAAAGGTAAAATACCATAGAAGTACCCGGTTCAAAGCTATGTGGTGGACTCTACCGTGAGGTTGGCGTGTGAAGCACGCAATGCTTTGTGTATTGAACATACTCCCAATATTCGGAATGGCGTGCGAAGCACGCAATATATTGTGTATTGAAAATACTCCCAATACGGGTGTTGGCTAGCAATATACTGTGCGACGGCCGCTTCCCATAGTGTTCAGTGTCAAGTTCACATGTGCGCACTACTTAATCAAGTGATACTTAATACCGCAGGTTACAGAAACTAGTTAAAAACAAGAAGTTATGTCAAGTACCATAACTTTTCTAGCCAGTTGTTCAATAACGTATTCAGTCAATTTTTATGGTTCTAGTTTAGAACAGCTTGACCACAGGTTTTAATAGAATTACACTATATATAACTTTTTCTTATATATATAATGAAATTAGACACTTCACTGATCGCGGGAAATCAATTATAAATATTCTAAAACAAATATAACATAACAAATTAACAAACCAAAAATCGCTTATGGGATTTAACACAGACAATGAACAGACATTTTAATACGCGATAGGAACAGGGTTGCCAGATGGGTTGCAATTAGATTTAAGTGGGTTTATCAGTGCCTCCTATATTGCCTAAAATTAGAACCTACAATATTATAACTATACTGTTATCGGTAACATATTGGGACTAAACAGTATAGGTCAGTACCTCTAGTTTTTTTTTTTATTCTAATATAATGTGATAATAACGACGAAATATTATAATAATACTGTTATCGGTAACATATTGTGACTAAACAGTATAGGTCAGTACCTCTAGTTTTTTTTTTATTCTAATTATATAATGAGATAATAACGACGAAATATTATAATTATACTGTTATCGGTAACATACTGTGACTAAACAGTATAGGTCAGTACCTCTAGTTTTTTTTTAATTCTAATTACATAATGTGATAATAATGACGAAATATTATAATTATACTGTGCGTCATCTTTTCCTATTACATATGTTCAATGTGGCAACGTTGGCAATCAGAAATGATAAGTTTCTTATTTTATACTGGTATTCAATGTAATTTCTTAACGACAATTGTTATTGTTTTTAAACTAAAAGTTTTGGAAAGTTATATAAATATCTACATATATTTTCGTGATTTCTTTCATCAATTTTGTTTAGTGAAGTTATTATTGATATTTCTTGGTGTATTAAGTGATTTGTTTCTTTTATTTAGTGTTAAAATATAACAAAAATACTGAAGTTAACCTCTATATTTTCTACTTTAATTTCTCTCATAATTTCTATAATTTTTATTTCCCGCGGATATTTTCCATGTTTTTATAATCAGTTTAACGTGTTCTTTCATAATATGAAGAAATTTTAAAAAAACCTCTGGTCAAGCTGTTCTAAATTTTTACCATTTTTATTTGTTGTAGACCAATAAAATACAATTGTGTAACAAACGTCAGATACATAAATATTTTAAACTATAAACCTCACTAATACATAAACAGATTAGAATACAGGATAAACAAGTACAAATTACCATCTACATAATAATACATCTTGGTGTCCCAAGAAGAGGTTTACACGTTTGATTTTGTATAGCTTGCCCATTAATGCATCGATCTTTTTTAAACTTTACACACCCCACAATAGAGGCTTTAAAAATGTTCTGTGAAAATTTTAGCAGTACAACACTTACAGAAACAAAATGGTGGAATAATGGAAAATTTATTAATTTTATCCCTCTGTAAATAGGTATTTAAATTATACCTTACTACTGATTTTGTAACAAAAATTAAAATAAATTAAATTACTGTAGATTTTGTAAAATATTTATACTGTCACATTCTAATGATCTAAGGCATTTTGATTAGAAAACTAGGATACATAATGGAAAATTTAAAACCAAAGTCTAAAATTACTCTAACTGTAATCCATCAACAGTAACACACTGGTATCAGCACTGCTCAACAAATGATTTGTACGCTTTTTAAAAGAAATCCTGCCGTATCCGTAGAAGTTCCTCTTCAATTGCATGTTTTAAATCCTCATCATTGCTGAAACTGTGGGAATGAACATGTTCCTTTAGGTAACCCCATAAAAATAAGTCACACACAGTTAAATCTGGAGATCGGTGTGGCCAATCCAAAAAATTACTTCCACGACCAATCCAACGCCCATTAAGGTTGCCATTTAGTAAGTCCTTGACAGGATTTGCCAAATGAGGTGAAATTGTCTAACCGCTTCTGTAACGTTACAAAAAGCAATAGCCCACACTCGACACTTTATTTTTTGTTCAATAGTGAAAGCCATTTTGCGAACCTCAAATTCATTAAAACTGCTCTAGAGAAAGTTAGGTTATGTGTTTTATGGCTGAAGCAATATTGTTCTACCAAACAGCTGTTCAACAATGAGCGTTAGAACTGCAAAGCAGTAAAACATCTGGTACCAACTCAAGAAAGTTATTTTTGAAGGGAGAAAATTAATAAATTTTTCACTATTACACCTTTTTATTTCTGCAAGTGTACAACCCCTATTAGTGGGTGTGTAAAGTTTCAAAAAGATAGATGCATTAATGGGCAAGCTATACAAAATCAAACGTTTAAACCTTTTCGTGGGTCACTCTGTATTATAACAATATAAAAATAATCTAAGTAATACATACAACTATCTACAATGCAATAAATATAAACAAATCGTTTTCTAGAACAATATAAACAAAATCAATTATCTATGATAAAATTAATAAATATACCAAAAACAATCCACTCCATTAATATATTGCATCCCTATTTGTCCACTCTGTCAAGAAACTCACCTACTGAGTAATAGCAAATCTTTCAACAATAACACTTTTAAATGATTCTTAAAATGTTGGTCATTTTCTATAGCTTTTAGAGTCTCTGGGAGCCTGTTGAATAGTTTTATTCCAGCTTGAGCAGGTAGTTTTATATGTTTGCTTAGTCTATGTTTTCATAATCTTGGATCACCTCCTTTGGATGAAGTAATTATGACTGTCACTATTATGTGCTACACAGCACTTCCCAACAGAACAAATATAACTTCCATTATATACATACAAGCAAGTGTTAAACAGTTTTCTGCTTTAAATGCTTGCCTGCATGAATGGCCATAGACTAGGTTCACAATTATTCGGATTGTATGTTTTTGCAAGACAGTCTTTGCATTTGCTGCATACCTGAGTTTCCCCACAATACAATTATTATTATTATTTTGTTTACATTTGTGGTTGTATAACAGTTTTGGGAATATTTTACGAGCAAGTGTTGTTTGTTAGCCAGTGCTTGTTATTTGGTAATTTGTTTAGGGGAGGAAACAAATATGAATCAGATTGTTGGTGTAAGAATACAAACGCTGTTCCTATGTGATACAAATTTGCTGTATCTGACCAACTATTTGGTGATAAACTATGTCATAAATATTTCTAAATATTAGAAAAATGTTAGAGTTTGAGAAAAAATAATGAAGACTTTAAAAAGAACTAAACCACATTGTATTATGTACCTGTAAATCCTTAATGGTTTAGGATATTAACACAATACAAAATTAGGTGAAGTTGATTCCACGCATAAATGCCAAATTTATAAAAAATTATTTTATTAGGCATAGCTATTTAAAAGAAAATTTTATACGTAGATTGTATTTTAATGGGATTGTTGTTTATCTTATTTAAAACGCATACACTCATATTAATCTAATTTTCGTAATTTTATTTTCTTATTTTCCTTAAATATTTCAAAGAAAAAGAAATGTAAACAAAAAACTACTAAAATTGTTTAGTTTAACTACTCTGTACAACACATTTCTTACTGATTTAAACTCGTTTATTTAAAATCCATTTTAAGATCTTTTAAATTCACTTCTTGCTATGCATCAGTGTTTTAATTTAAATATTAATTGTTTCGATTGATTTGAATATTAATTGTTAATTGCATTACATTACACGAGGTGGGTTTCATAATTCATTTCACACTGTGTTCAAGGATTACTGATGGTGTTTGACACGCTGGAAGAAAGGGGCCTTTCCGATGCCGATCTGAAATGGGGCGATCCTAAGTCGTGCAAATTTCCACTGTTCAACTTTATGACGCCATTGCCGTTGGAATGGATGTGTTTAGTATATTTACTTATGCTGATAGGTAAGTTGAAATCACAGATATAATAATAATAATAATAATAATATAATCTTTATTTATTGAGGCGAAGTTAGGACCATTGGGTCCTCTCTTCCACTTAACCCCGAAACAAAAAATACACAAATACATAAACATTCATATTACAAATAAAAATTAATGAAGAAACAAAACTACACATAATAATTACTTCTAAAACATAATGAATAAAAACTAAAAATATACACACTTGTCTACTAAGTAAAATGTAACTAAAAGTTAATTATGCTACACAATAATACATAAACACACTTACACTCTCAAACACACACACATTCAAGAACATGCCTCAAATACCACCCGAGCGCCCGAAACTACCTAAAACTGTCACAGTACCAACAACCCAAAGCCTTCTTGAACTGAACACCGTCATTGATGCATTTTAAATTCTCCTGCAATGAGTTCCATAGCCTACATGCCGTCACAGTGTGTAATACCTTTTTATAGAAAATCATGTCATTCAGTAATTTTAGCTGTTCAGCTGAGGTAAAAATTGGTGGAAATGGGCAACTTGACCTCTGCCATAGCAAATTCCTCATGTATAGCTTCAATGTAAACCAATAGCAGATCTATCGAGGGGCAAATGGGGCGTTCGGGGCATTCCCCTTGGGTCCAATATACACAGGGGCATACTCAGGGTTTTGTTTTAGAGAAATATACCAGGTGGTCTGGGCAGTATTGAATACTCTTTAAAAAAAAGGAAGGTATGGGATTTTTAAACTTAAAATATGGTAAGACGACTAACATTTACACGAAGATACCTTTATTTGTGATTACAAACGTTTTACAAAGTTAAACCATGATATTTTCTTGAACCCGCTAACAGTTTCTTATGGAATCTAAAGTGACCACCGGTTTGTTTCTATTACTATCAACAAATATTGATTTTTACTCAAAATTACAAGTTTTCTGCTTTATAGTTTAAAAAAAATCTATTGTTTATTATTATTATATCAAGTTTTATTTTATTTGAGCAATATCCTTTCAAATTTTTTTTTAAGTATAACTTGTTTCTTCTAATTTATGAAAGCAGATATTTTACATTATCTACTGGTCGAACTCAATTACCAGATGTATTAAATGACAAGGAATGGGAGATATGTTTTCAAATTTTTCTGGGAGTAGCTTTATGATTTAACCAAAGAGATTTGTTACTAGAAGAATTGTTTAATTTTTTAAAATTTTATCTATCAACCTTTTAATATCCTGTTCACCCTATAAGGAGCTGCTGGGATTATGCTAGGAGCATCGTTCCGTTGGAGTTGTTTCGCCTTCTTGGTGCCCTACTGGTATCTGTTTCTCTTGGACAAATCCTCATGGAACAATCATACTTATATGTACGGACTACTTTCGATCATGTTCTTCTTCTCCAGTGCAAATAGTTTTTGGTAGGTATTTTTTAAATCATACAATCTTAAACTTTGTAATTAGTTATACTAAACTTTTATGTTGTTTGCAAGATTCCCACATAGATACTACATAATCCAACCAGTGTATGCAGAACATGGAGTAAAAACATTAAGGCTACATTTTAATATTGTAAGATTTTTTTTATAGGCAAAACATCTGGGTGGCTATCACTGCCTAAAGTACTGTAACATGAATACAGTACTTCAACTTGCCATGTAACCTACTGGTTTTCAAGGTAGATAATATTGTAGGGTCAAGATACCCATAGGCGTAACCAGGACGACCGTATGGAAGGGGTTGTAACAACCGGAGGGAGGGCAGCATGGAAAATTTAAAAAAATTAAGTTGCAAATTAACACGTTTTAGGCTTCCCAAAAGTACTTTAAAATGATATAGGTTAGGTATGTATACTTTTCCACTTCTAATAATTAATTGTGATTCAGGCCCATTTTAGAACCATGACTCATCCTCCGCCAAATCTTTCCCCGTGCGCTGCCTCTAACCCCATAGGCCTGGAACACACACGGAGTTTTTTTGTCAGCTGAGGATTGTCATAAAATTTAAAGTGTGCACGCGGTAAAATGTCTGATGCCGCGCCGCATAAAATTCTTATTAGGATTCATTAAACTAAAGCGTCTAGTTCATCAATCACGAAGTGTGTATTACGTAATATATTATTTCTTTTAATGTTTTATTGTTATTCCGTCGCTGATTGAAAATGAAACAAAAAAATATACATATTTGGGTTCATCCAATAAATAAATAAAAGAAGAAAAGATTTTGGAGCATTCTACTGTGTTTCCTGATTTGAGAAACTAGAAGAAACATCTTTCAATGATTTAAGAAAGTCAGTTTCTACATGCGGCTACATTCTATGAAAAAATACTAAAATAAGGAAAATTGGCGTGCATTGATTACGTTCTGTCGGCGAAGACAGTGGAAAATCCGTCGATTGTAATAGCAGCTAGCGGCTGCACAGCTACCGTCAGCGGTAAATAAACCGATCGTTTAATTTTCCGACCAATATGTATGCTCTAATATTCTCTTTCGTGCCACTGTTGATATGACGGCGACGGCAAATAATCCGTGGCGGACAAAACTCTGTCTGCTGCCTCTAGAACACTATACTTTGATACACTGCATCTATATCAAAGAAAGTGCCAGTGCCCAATTTCACCAAAGATAATGTTAGCAATATTATATTGATAACTTATTGTAGCTTGACATTTGCATAGGTGTTGAAAACAAAGTTACTCTTAAGAGCGTATTTTAATGTAAACAACGCCTATGATGTTACCTAGGTGTTTCTCTACTGTGATTCAGAAAATGAAATATAGAAAGCCATATTATTGTATATTCTGATATTTTCAAGGAAATGATGACTGAGCGGTGACCTATACATAGCTAACGTGAGACAGAGATCGAAATAGACACGACCATCCCCAATAATTCGAATAAAACAAATATTGATATTACAATCGAATAAAGGAAACAATATAATATGTAACACCAGATGCTTGACTTATAATACAGTGAGCCTTATGTTTGCTTTTACCTGATCTAAAAAAACTGTTAGTTGTGAAGAATAATTACCTGATTCTAAATTTAGCAAATTGGTTGCAAATAATGTTTTGGTTCATTGTAGACCTAATCTAAAATTATGCTAAGTTTTTGATCCAAATCATCTGTTTTATTTATAATATATAACAAACTAGGGGAGACCCCTGCGTGCTCCGCACGCCAACCCCCAATGGAACCTTCTAAAAACATATGTTATGTTTTATTTATAATAAAGGTGTAGGATTAATAACAACCTCAAAACTAAGATGGTAAATAATGTCAAATGTTCAAATTAAATTATTTCTTATATTTTATAACAGCAGTTATAATAATGGTTAAAAGAACCAGCAAGGCTCAGGTCTACACTTAAAAACCCTAACCTAAAAGCTAGAAATAAAACAATAATTGCTTCAAATTTTGAAATCAGCTGTTAATGGAAATATTGGAGCTAACAGCTATATTATCTGTTATCAATTGGTTGCTATGGTAATAAATGTAAATACATGTGTTGATTTATCATTCTGGGCCTAACCTAATAATTTTTTCCGACTAAATTTACAAATATTGGAATAAAAAAAGGTTTTTATCGAAATGAATTATAGCCTATGTTACTCAGGGATAGTGTAGCTTTTTATTAGTAAAACTGTTTTTTCAAACGGTTTAGTAGTGCCAGAGATTACCCCCTACATACAAACAAACAAACAAACACACAAACAAACAAACAAACTTTACCTCTTTATAATATGAGTATAGGATATAGAAGAGGTTTGAACCGAATTATCATAAAGTAAGCATTTTTCGTAGATTTTTGTTTGAGTTTGCTTTCAGTTTGTTAATCTAACCTAAAAAAGCTGTTGGTTGTAATGAATATTTTACTGATTCTAAATTTGCTAAGTTGGTTGCTATGGTAAGGAATGTAAACAAACATGTGTTGCTAATCTTTTAATCCGAACAGCTGATTTATAAAAATTTGCAATATTTTTATACTTTAAAATACAAATTTTGCAAAATCCTCTCTTAGTGTGCATCTATGACCCCCACACTAATATGAAGTCATAGACGCACCTCATATTAAATTTAAATTTTCGTATTTGTATCTTAAGTAGTTTTTGCTCCATGTTGATTCTAGGTCAGTCATTCAGCCAGGACAACGCCTCTTATATATTATATAGACAAGAGAAATAATTTGATTTAATTTTTATGATTTCTTCACGATACCAAATTTCAAGTTTGTAGGTGTTTTAGGATTGTAGGTGTGAAAAATTCTTATTTTTCTCTGTTCTCACATTTCTTACGGTTAGGCATGGAATTGGCAAAAGTCCTTTCTTGTTGACCACCTATGAGGTTGAATGTGTACAAATTTGTATGGCAATCGGTTTGGTAGTTCCAAAGTTATTGTGATAAGCGAATCAAATACGTTATAGATTGGTTAAAAAGTAAGAACAAAAATATTCAAATACATATAAGTACTAAATTACCACTAATATGAACGTAATCTTTTACTTTGTCTTTTCAAAAAAGGTCTGTAGATGCCATTCTGGGAAAAGTCAAGAAAGACGCTCACGTCCCACTGTGGAACTACGCAATACTTCGCTTTCAAATATTCATCCTGTATTTTATTGCTGGGCTGAAGAAGCTGGACCAAGATTGGATTACTGGGTACTCAATGTCTAGTCTATCAAACCATTGGTTGTTTGATCCGTTTACGTAAGTTTAGTTTTAACTGGAAAGAAAATGATTACACGAAATAGTTCCAACAGTCAAATAATTTGATTTCTTGATTGTTATTATTTTTTAAAGTGTGTAGATGTTATTTTCTTTCATGTGACTGTATACTTTAAACGCACAAGAAAGAAATGCAATTTTGTTATACGTTTTCCAATTTTTTTTTTTTTTTAATTTAAAAATCATTTAGGCCTACTTAGACAAAAATTAATTATTAGGTTAAAGAATTCTAAAAAAATTGCAATAAGTACAAGGATTAAAATTAAAATAAAATATAAAAAACTGAAGTTCAAATAGTTGAATATCTAAGAATCAAAAAATTAAATACAAATTTCACAGTACAAAGAATACATAGGTACCTTATGTAGGCCTCACTAGAAAGGTTTTAAGCTCTCATTTGTAAAACGAATATTAATGTTTAGATTTCACGGATCAAAGAAGACAAAACAAATTGGCCTGTAAAACACAAAGAATAATAAAAGAAAATAATAACAATACCTGACAAAGTTTTTCAAAATGCAGCAACAGAAATTAAGAATCCGTTTAAAATCTTACAAGCAA
This sequence comes from Philaenus spumarius, assembly GCA_018207615.1. Taxonomy (NCBI): domain Eukaryota; kingdom Metazoa; phylum Arthropoda; class Insecta; order Hemiptera; family Aphrophoridae; genus Philaenus; species Philaenus spumarius. The sequence goes on from JAGFPH010002186.1 coordinate 55,142, forward strand.
AAATTGCACTCATAAAAAATAATAATATTTTATTCATTGAACATAATATAGCACACTTACACTGTGTCCTAACAAATTCAAAACAATAAGAATTGTTTACACTGAACTGTTATTTTTTTAAAAACATTCCATCTAAATTATAGAGAACACTATTAGTAATGGTCTGCTAAAATGCAATAATGGCAATAAACATCAAAGATTTACGGTACCATTGTCAATCGATTAGCATTAACTATGATTTTTCAAATTCTTACTGAACAGTGATTGAAAAGTATTGTCAAATCATTTTCAGTGCCTTTTACCACTTCAGTTGGATAAGTAATACCATTGTATTTGGATAACCTAATAGAACTCCGATCCAATGCAATATTTCGTTCCACTGGAAATTCGACGATAGTGGCGCTATCTATTGGGGAAACGACGGAAGCTGTGTGCAACACCAATGCTACCAATGATTTCTCCCTAGCGCTACCTCGCGGCGCGATCATGCACTATTTTCCCGACAACCTAATTTTCGCCACACTGCTGCCGTATGGATGCAAGATCTATTTATTATTCATGATCTATGGTAATACCAAAACTATTATATGAAGAAACGTATGCAATGAAAAGATCTGCACAAAATTCCGTGATAGCAAGTATATGTATATATTACCAATTTATTACGATAATCAATTCAATTAAATAGTGATAAAAATGAAGGAAAAGCTGCATTTTTCTATGATATTCAAGTTTTTAAATACATTTTCTTTACATAATTTTAAAACAAAGGCAATTTCTGCAGCAACCTTACTAATTTTAGCTACGAACAGCCATTGTGGAGGGTAAAGTACATCTAAACAAGCTAGTGGTATTTACTACAGTAAGACCTCGATAATCTGGCAAGCTCGGGGATCTGGTGATGCCAGATTATCGAATATGCCGGATTATCGAGGTCTTCCTTTAAATAATGGTTTAAACAGGGAATAAACTATAAATAAACGCATAAATTACACGTTGAAACTACCTAACAATAACGTAGAGAGATTGCCGCTAACTGATGGGCCTCAGGTAGGGATGGCTCCATTCCACTTTGTTGTTGGCTTCTGTTAGTCAGTACGTGGTGGGGGTTTGATATTTTTACTCCAGCCTGTCACAAATTCTTCAAACCCCTTTCACTTCCAAACCGTGCAAACCGTCCTTTAAATCGAACAACTATTTACAAGAAATTCAATGTATCTTTTTCCAAAGTCTTCAATTTGTTCAAATATTCTTTATTGAGTTGAATACGTCAACAAAGTACTGTCAACAACAAAAGTGTTAAACGGTCCCTTTAACCGGGAACGTTTTTAAAGGACGACGAGAGCACATTGTTTTTGAATCGGTTCGATTTTTAGGAGAAATATTGACTGAAATGTTTGTTTTTGACAAGTTTATTGAGCAGTAGATTTTTACACTCAGTTTTTGACGGATGTGGAGACAACAGATGGTGTAGACCGGGCATAAATCACTCAATAATTACAAAAACTGCCATTTTTAATGAGTGCCCATTTTCAAGATGATGTATGTCGAACTATAGGGTCTGCCAGACTATCGAGTGCCGGATTATCTAGGTCTTACTGTATATGCAATTCCATTTTATGTTTCTATTAGATAAATAAGTAAGTAAGTAAGTTTTATTCATCGCTTCTTTACAAAATCAACAGTATAAAAAATATATAAACTAAACACACTACATATTCCATCAAACAAAAATAAGTATACATACTTTACTTTTCAAAATATAATAGGTTTTAATTAGTTTCAAATGAGAAGCAATAAATCCCCGAGGTATATAACACCTGTAAGGGGCAACAAAACAACAAAAATATAACACAAAAGAACTAAGAATAAAAAATGAAGAAAAACAAAAAAATATTTATAATTTAATTACTATTTAAGCGAGAAATCGCAGAGAGAATGCAGTCGGACCAATCACAATAACAATCACAATTAAGCAGAGTCTAGAATAACTAACTCAAAAATCAGCTTCTACATTTGATTACATTGCATAAGCAATGCAATACATTTTTACAATAAAACTTAACAAAAATACCATTCTAAACAAAAACTACATATTAACTTACATTACTAACCTGTCATTCATTCATACACGCTCAATATCACTCATTCATTCCTTTTACACTCTCAATAACCAACATTAAAAAAGAAATCAATGTTTTTAACTTCAGTTAAATGATTCCTCAATAATCTTTGTACCATCCTCAAAGGGAACAAACAAAACGGAAAGCGTACTGAGTCAAAAATAGGATGGTACATACATAAAAAAAAAGATGATAAATCCTTCTAAGGATAATGAACTGTAGCCTTACCTTATTTTGGAAAGTTTTTTTTTTTAAGAAACACCTGAATTAGCTATTCACAGGAAATGCCAAACAAATACAATTCGCTAAATAAACAATTTGTTTATTAAAATATTATTTTAAATTAAAAATACAAAAGATTATACGCCCTTAAGTAATAAAATTTTAAATTGACATGCCCTTAAGTACAATTGATTTTCAAAGAAAAAGTTTACAAAATATATATATTAATTAATTAAGTTCAAAAAGAAAAACCCTCCCCAAAATAAAATTTGAAAAACCCTCCCTGTTTACAATAAAAAAAAAAATACAAATTACGAACTAGTAGTGTTTACAAATTTACAAAATTGAATACATTCACCATGGATTTGATAATAATTTTATATCTATGGCCAAACTTAATTCTAAGTAAAAATTAATTAATAAAAAAAAATATGAGACGTCTCTCTATTAAAAAAAGGTAATTAAATTTTCTAATATAGAGCCCTTAGGGCTAAGGTCCGAAATATGCTATAGCTGCACCACCCAATTATTATTATATAAAAAAAATATTACTGTAGCCTTTTTCAACTATGTAAGCCTTTATTATTTAGATATCATATTTTAAGTAACAGACAGTTCAAAAATTCTAGCAACACTCAGAAAGTTTTCATATTAGCTGGTTGTTATTGTTCGAAGATGGAAGACAAAACTTGTAGGATGATTAACCCATGTAAAACTTGAACCAGTGATGTTCACTATAAGGAAAAAACACATGTTTTAGTACATGGCTAAAAACATGTATAAAGTTGCATAACTATTTCATGTATGAAACTGTAAATTAACCTCGTGTATAGAACTGTATACTAATTTATAGGCTTACAAAGAAATATTTAAAACAGAGCTTTAATACACACTATTACACCTTTATAAGGCTTAAAAAGGCTTCTAAAGCTTATAATGCAAATAGTTTAAGGCTTGTGGCTACGTAAAGTAAAACAGATAGGCTATGTAAAATATAGGCTAATAAAAAAAATGAAGTTAAGTTATGACATAATTTACTCTGCAAGTGTAGATAAATATTACAATTAAATTCACACAATACATATTATTATAGCTAACTCAGGGTGTAATTTAGGTTTGAACTTTACCTGGTAGAAGATAGATGGATAACTTAGTCGGTAGACATATTTAGTAGCGAAATAGGCCTTAGGCAAGGTCAGACAATTTGGTTAGAAACGCCGTAAAACACGTCACAAGAATACTTTAACAACTCGCTAACGCATGTTAAATGAAACTAGCTTACCGATGCTTAATTTTTACCAAGACGGCATTACATTTAAATAGCTTCGGTTTAGTCCAAAGTAGATCGTGTTGTCGCTTTCAGATTACATAGTCAGGCCACTGCAGAAAGATGAATAACCAAGGACGGCCGGCTTATACCCAACCAAGTAGCTAACAGCTGTTTGAGAGTGGCAGACTGGTTCTACTTACAATGTTGCCAACTGAATTGGCCTTGGCGCGCGAATTCAAAAATTACTTGGATATACGTTTCTACAAACGCTACAGTTCTCCCCCCGCGAAAGACGGAGTCGGGGTAGAAACAAAAAAAAATGATGATATTTCAGAAAGGAAATTCACTTGCCCATACAAAAATATCTAAAACTAAGTTAGCTTAGGACTAAGTATAAGTAGGTACCAACTGGTCAATACACCTTCACCAAGAATATAAGAATTAAATATAAAAATAAATGTATAAGAATATACACTTCACAAGACAAACAAGATACACAAAATTTTATAACTAATATGGACTCGCTATGTCCCTTATAGACAAGTGCTCGAAAGCATATTCACATTCTGTAAATCTCAGGTAATGAAGGTGATCAATCTCCATACCTTTATGAGATTAAATTATGCATGACATGTCATGACTTAAGACAACTTTAGAAGTATTTTTGTTTAATCCAGCGCTGGAAATTTCATATGTCACGAAGAAGATGAATACCCCTTGAGATGGCCAATCTCTGGGTTTACACGTCGAGTCCGGGTGCACTTGATTTACAAGTGATAATGTGTAAACTCTACACAAAAACAAAACACAACAGATAAGAGGTTCAGGTTGGGAAAACACATTTAGTGCAGTTTGCTGATATTGCGGAGCGTTCAGAAAAGTGAAGGTTGGGTTCAGTAGATGCTAAATGAGGTTTGAGTTGCTCTACATGGGCCTTTTTTATGAAGTCTGGAGAATTTTCGAAAGATAAAGCTACTGTGACTGGGGTGAGAAAATCTATAATGCGGAAGGGCCCTGACCACCTGGGCATCAGTTTGGCGGCTCTTTTATCCACTGCGGAACTCAGATTGTGCGTCTTACACCAAACTAGATCGCCAATCTTGAAATTATGAGGTCTACGGTTTTTGTTGTAGACGCGCTCAGATTTTTGGTGTGCTCTCATGATGTTGTTTTTGGCATTGTGCCAGATATCAGAAGGATTTGAGTTGTCCCTGGGAAGAAGATCGTCGATGTTCCAGGTAAGACTGAGCGGGGTGTTCGGGGTGAAGTTGAAAAGGATCTTAAAAGGAGAAATTTTTAGTGTCTCGTGGGTAGCAAAATTGAAAGCTAATTGAAGCCAAGATAGTGAATTGTCCCAACGAGTCTGACTGCTCGAATGGTAGGCAATAAGTGCGGCCTTTAAATTTCTGTTTAAACGTTCCGCGTTGTTCGGTTGGGGATGGTAGGGTGACAACGTTGCATGTTTGATTCCACGAGAGAAGCAAAAATTGCGGAACGCATGTGAAGTAAAACAGGTGGCATTGTCAGAAATTATTATTTTTGGAAATCCGAAATGTTGGAAAATGTTCTGGCTTAAAGCCTTAATGGTGTTAAGAGTGGTTGCATCTCTGACAGGGCAAAGCCAGGTGAATTTGGAAAACTGATCAACTGCGACCAGAATCATGGTATTGCCTGTTGTTGTTCGGGGTAGTTTGCCGACATAATCAATATGGATTTTTTCCATCGGCCGGGTTGGGACAGTAGAAGACAAATAGCCAAGTTTGCTATTTTGAGCGGGCTTGCTCACGGCACATGTTTCGCAACTACGAACCTTACGGGTGACATCCTGTGAGAGTGTGGGCCAGAAGAAGAATTCTCTCACTTTGAATTTGGTTTTGAAGATACCTAGATGACCTCCTACTGGGGAGTCGTGGTAATAATTGATAACCAGGTCTATTAAAGATCGGGGAACGTAAACTTTGATAGGGATACCTCTGTGGTTCTTGAGGCAAAGGGTCCCTTTATTAAGACAAAAACGACTGGAAGTTGCACCTGCTTCCAGATCTAATATAATGGGGTTTAGGTAAGCATCAGCGCGCTGTTGCACGCCAATGTCCTGGAAAGCTAAAGGAAAAGTGGTTAAAAGGCTATTGCAAATTACGGGATCCTCTGAAGGAGGAATCGGTTCTGGAGACTTTTCTACTTCAAACATCCTAGAAAGGGAATCTGCTATCACGTTTTGGGTACCCCTGATGTGTGCCACTTGAAATTTTAGGGAGGTTAATTTGGCTATCCATCGTCCCATTTTGCCTAACTGTCTGGGACGGGCTAGAAGCCAGGAAAGCGCTTGATTATCCGTTTCTAGCAGAAACTCGCGATGCTCGAGATATTGTCTGAATTTCTCTACTCCAAATACCACGGCCAGACATTCTGACTCATACGCAGATGAGGCTTTTCTTTCCGCAGGTGTTAAGGTGCGGGAAGCATAGGCGATAGGTTGACGCACACCGTCAATTTCTTGGAGTAGGACTGCTCCTAAGGCGCACGAACTTGCGTCCGTTTGAAGGACAAAAGGTTTGTCGAAGTTTGCCATTCGAAGCACGGGAGGTTGTATGATGGCATTTCTCAGATGTTCGAAAGCAATGTCTTGCTCTTTATTCCAAACGAACTTTTGCCCTTTCCTCCTAAGCAGATTTAGAGGAGCGGCGTGTTCAGCGAAATTAGGAATAAATTTAGAAAAAAAATTAACCATTCCAATAAAGCGTGACATGGCTTTTGGATTGGTGGGTCTAGGAAATGTTCGGATGGCCTTGGTTCTATCGGGGTCAATTTGCACGCCACTGGCCGAAACTAGATGACCAAGGAAACTTATCTCTTTCACGGCAAAACGAACCTTATCGGGGTTAACCGTAAGTCTCGCCTGTCGCAATCGAGAAAGAACTTCACGTAGATGATTAATGTGCTCTTCCCAAGTTTCTGAATAGATGACTAAGTCATCGAGGTAATTGAAGACAAATTTAAATTTGATATCAGAGAAAACTTGGTCGAGAAGTCTGGTCAAAACTTGGGCACCAGTACAGAGCCCAAATGGGACTCTTGTAAACTGATACAGCAACCAGGGAGTACAAAAACTTGTGAGATGCTTGGAGCTCTCGGTGAGTGGAATTTGATGATAGGCAGAATTTAAATCAAACACAGTGAAATACTTGGCTCCCACAAACCAATTGAAACACTGGTGTAAATTTGGAAGGGGTACGGCTTCGATTACAATATGCTGATTCAGCTTACGGTAATCAATAACCATCCTGGGTTTCTTCTCAGGATGCTGAACGAGAAAAGCCGGTGAAGAATAATTTGAAATGCTCTTTTCCACTACTCCTTTTTCTACCAGGTCTCTGATATGCTCTCTCAAAAACTGCATTTTGGGAGGCGCCAGCTGATATGGTTGACTTTTCACAGGTATATTGTCTTTTAATTCGATATGATATTTGATTAGGTCAGTGAGGCCTAATTCTGTTGTGAGGACATCAGGGAAATCACGTATTAACTCTGAGATCACCCTTTGACCTTCGCCATCAAGGTGACCCAGTGGGTTCTCAGAGACCGGAGTAGCAGAGGACAAGCTTAGATTAGGAGGTGCCTTTTTTTGAAAATTTATTAATTTGAAAACCATAGCCTTACAAAAACTAAAAGTGAAGGTGCCTTCGAAAAGATTCAATATCAGGCGACTTTTAAGAAAGAAATCGGACCCCAAAATTAAGGAACACGATAGCTGAGGTGCGACTAAAACTTCAAAAACCCAAGTACAGTGCTCAACCTTCAACCTAACCTGACAGGCGACGTTGATGGCTAGCTTTTCTCCGTTAGCAGTGAGGCACTCCGATTTTACCTCTTTGACGGATTTTATACAATTTAAGGACTTCAATTTTTCAAAAAGATCAGAGGACATAATGCTCCTTACCGACCCTGAATCTAATAAAGCATTAGATTTAAAATTTTTAAATTGGACTTCTACAAGAGGTAAAATTTTATTAGTTAGGCCCTTTGATTTTAGACACTTATAGGTTTTCCTAGTAAGTGAATTGTTGGCTATAGGAGAAAAGCGAGCGATTCTGCTTCTGGTCTGGTTAAAAGAAGAACACTGCCAGTTGTAATGACCAGTTGACTTACAATAAAGACATATAGGCCTTAAATAATACGGGGTACAAACTTCTGGTTTAATACCAGATGACTTACTAAACTTATTTAGAGGAGGAAACTCTCTGTTACAGTTTATGTTGTAAGTAGTGGCCTTAGAAGGTGTTGTTTTTAAGAAATGCCTGTCTTTATGTGTAACCGGTTTAGTGTGCGTGCTTTTGTAAAAAGGTTTACGTTTATAAAAGGACCTTTGAGAATTACAGTGAATAAAATCGGCTTTGTGAAAGTTTAACGGAGCTTGAGATGAGAAACCGACTAGTTCTCGCCCCTTCGGTCGTTTTTTTGAAAAAGTACCAGGTGAATTATTATGTGAATTATAAGGTTGTCGGTGTTGTACAGAAGTATTGCGTTGTGCAGAGTTTCTACAAAAAGGTGCTATGTGACCTTTCTGGCCACATCTATGGCACACTATAGTAGACCTAAAATCCGGTTTTGGTCTGGACAAGTTTTCTGAAACTGTTGACCTTTCCTTGTCAACAAACAAAGTGCTATTTACCTGAGCACACAATTTATCAAGGTCGTTGAAGGTGACCGGCCGACTTGCAAAAACCAGACAACTCCTGACCTCCGGTGAAAGGCCGTCAATAATGACGTTTATTATTTCCACTTGGTTTAAATTAATCAAAAGCACCTGGGCAGCTTCTTTTATGTCGCTCACAAAATGGTGCAGAGTCTCCCTATGTCCCTGGGGACGATAAAAGAGATCCCGCTCCAAAGTGCGGCGCCTTTTCGCAGGTATGAACATTTCCAGTGCCTCTCTGTGGAAATCAGGAAAATTGTCGTGTTTCTGCAGGCACGAACTAAGAGGATCTTGTGCATAAGGCAACAAAACGCTTATAATATTATTTTTTAAGTCCGAGTAGATTCGACACAAATTCAAACTAATTTTTATAAATTTAATTAGCTTGTCCAAATCAAAACCATCATTAATGGGGAGAG
>JAGFPH010002186.1:83871-120231 GCA_018207615.1 Philaenus spumarius
GGGGACCATGATCGGTGCTCATTTGCTACTCCCGACCTTGGGTCTCACCATAAGGGCCACTGCAATAGCTCATTTTTCCTATGGAAATTCGCTAATAATACATCAAAATGGAAGAGCAACTCAAACAGTTTTGTTGGTACACCTGTTTGCATTAACTTGTTTCCTCTGTGGTGTGTTAGAAAGCGCTAGCAGAAAAAATTGGTGATTAGTGAACAGAAAGTTTTTTTAAAAGACAAACACAATTTTTTGCAATTTCTACAAGTTTTTATTGGTGAATCTTGCCGACCAAGGTTTCACCCGTGACGGCATTGACGAGGCAGCTTGACAGACTAAAGAATATTAGAAAAACAAACGTGTTCAAACATAGAACAGTTACTCACAACAAAGAAAAGGAAAGAGAGTGGAGGGGGGCGTGGGGTACGTATGGTTATAAGGTTGGCAATGGGTTTAGTAGAGGTGAGTTGGACAAAGTTTTTTTTTGTGTTTTACAGTTTCAAGGACTGAATCTGTAGTTACAGTGCAACATACTTCCGTATTAAGTTCAAATGTAATACTCCCTCATCTGTAGATGGTATCTTTAGTCTGAAGACACAGGTTGACCTTGCAAAGGTAAGAGTGACTGAAGAACATGTTGAACGAGTAGGAGAGTACTTCATGCCTGGCCCCAAGAAATCAGATTTTAAGGCTAGTCGTCAATTATCAATTCCTGTGACGTCTGTGTGGAGAGTTTTAAGGAGACGTTTTCAACTACGTCCTTATCATTTGCAGTCGTTACAAGCTTTAAAGACTATGGTAAACGTGCCAACTTTGCAAACGATATGTCGCTGCATATGTATTGGATTTGGTCGCATCTGTATTGGAGTGTTTTGAAGCAAAGCAAACTGTTCATGCCACACTTTTGGATTTAAGTAAGGAATTTGATATGGTTTCACACAAGATACCTATCGAGAAGTTGCTGCATTATGGGATAACTGATCCAGAGCTGCCCTTCTTTAGGTCCTACCTAACTAACTGATTGCAAATGGTAAAATTTAATAATCAAAGCTCAGAATTTCTAACGGTACCAAGTGGTGTGCCTCAAGGCTCTATACTTGGACCTTTTTTGTTTGTTGTTTATGTCAATGATTTACCGGATTATACGAAAACTAAATGTATTCTATATGCGGGGATGACACAACCTTTTTAAATAATATTTTAAGTTAGACATGTGCCAACACACTCAAACCAATAAAAACTTGTGTAAAGAATTTAAAATTAAGAAAAAACTATGTTACATATTATTACAAATATATTTAACTGTTGACAAAGACCCAGCAAAGATAGAGGATCTCAAAAGACATACTATGTTCGGGTCAACGTGTTGGTTTAATTCTAAAAAATTAATTGTTAATGATAAGAAGACCGATGAAATTTGTTTTAGCCTTTGTCACCCCAGCCAAAAAAAGGTCTGTGAAACTTCTGGGAATTCATCTTGATCCCAGACTTATGTGGTACGCTCACACCGACTGTTTGAGTACCCGTTTAGCTAGAGTCACTTTTCTATTAAGAAGACTAAAACTGTGTACTATTGACAGTTTGGTTGTAAAGGCCTATTTTGCCTATTTCCATCCCCATCTCATTTATGGTGTAATGCTCTGGGGAAATTCCTCAGGTGCAAAAAAAGTTTTCCTCTGGCAAAAAAAAAAGCAATAGATAGGTAGATATTGACTTTTTTTGCAATTATAATCATTAAAGGTATATGTGAACATGAGTATTTTAAACCCATCTTAATGGAGTTCAAAATTCTTCCTCTAGCTTGTATTTTCATACTGCAAGCCCTATTATATATATATAAGGAAATGTACATGAATACAAGCTGGGTGGTGATAAGCACAATTACCCAACAAGGAACAGAAATTTGATTGAATGTGATTTTGTTCAGCTAAAAAAAACTCAGTCTAGTTTTAAATACTTAGGAGTAAGGCCGTTTAATAAACTGACTGCCAACTCTGAGGCAATTCCCGCTGGGTATTTTAAATTTGTGTTGAATAGATGGCTAAGGAAAAAGATTTTATACACTATTAAAGAGTTTATGGACTGTAATATCAATGACCTTATATTTTAGTTTTGTGTATGAACTGTATCTTGTATTCTTAGTGTTCTGTGTAACTTATTATTAGTCTTGTGTATATACCCTGTGTCTGCAATGTTGTAATTTATGTTATGCCTTTCCGACCATGTCTATTGCAACTGTACGTGTTTAACGACAATAAATGTTTCTATTCTATTCCATAACGATGGAGATTTTCTGGATCGAGTCGCCTTAAATGATGAATCGACATTTCACCTAAGTGGACACGTGATCAATCATTATGTGCAAATCCCATGAGATTGTACAGTTGCAACAAGACTGACCTAAATTGAATGTTTCTTGCGCCACATCTCCCGGAGGAAAAATTATGGGCCTTTCTTTTTCAACTGTAACTGGTGTTTCTTATCTTAATGCACTGCAACTATGGTTCTTTCCTCAGTTGAAAGAAGAATCTGAACAGCAGAACTTTAATCGGCAGCAACATGGTATGTCGCCTCACTAGTATAACTCAGTATGCGATTGGTTAAACGACATTGTAGATGACCGCTGAGTTAGCCGCAAGGGCCGGATGACAGAGCTTGTTTCGCATGGCCTCTACGTTTACCCGATCTGATGCCATGCGATTTTTACCTTTGGGGGTTCATAAAGAATCATGTGTATGTGACTCCGCTACCATCTAACCTACCCGATATAAGAAACAGGATCGAAGCAGTTCTTGAAACAATTACTCCAGACACGCTGAACAAGTTTTTTAACGAACTCTGCTATCGGCTTGATGTGTGCCGTGTCACGAATGGTACTTACATTGAACACTTATAGAAAACACTAGATGCTCTTTCATGTGATGTATTATTTATAATTGTAAGTTAATTGTAATAAATACTACAAAGCCTTAAAACCTCAATATTCATTTTGAAACACCCTGTACATTAATTTTCAATTCATTAAGTTTCGCTATGAAAATAATCTAAGATCACATCTTATGTAGTACAATTGCACAAAATTTTCAATCTCATTCAAATAAACGGTATCAGTTAACTGACACAAACTTTCTCCCAACTTACTGTAGTCAAAATAATATTGTTTTTAATAATTTTATTTACTACTTTTTAGAACAAAACAAAAAAATAATATTCTACCTACGTCAATTGTATAAAAAAATTATTGTCCCAGTCGGGATTCGATCGCGCGACCTTTGAATTACTGGCCGTGCTCGCTACCGTGGTGCTACCCCATGCGGCCGCCGCCTCGATGCTAGATTGACAACACAAACTTGTTTATTTTTAAACATTTCCCCATAATTATAAAACGCCGAAGTTTTGATAAAAGCGGGTGGTGTCATTTTGTTTGGCATCTTAAGCACTATAAATACTGAAAATTTGATCAAAATCGTTAGAGCCGTTTTTGAGAAATATGTATTTTTGTCGTTTTTTATGGGTTTTTAGGGGTAAATTACCCTTAAAAATTCAAAATTCCAAAAAATGAAAAAAATGCCTGGAGATATTAGGGTTTAGTACCTACATACCAAATTTCATGAAAATCGGACCAATAGTGTCTTCTCTGGTCGTGCATACATACAGACAGACTGACAGACAGACACCACTCTAAAAAGACTTTTTTGGGTTCAGGGAGCACCAAAACAAAAAATTCCCCTAAAAATATTTTTGGGTTCAGGGAGCACCAACACAGATAATTGCACTAAACAATTTTTTGGGGTTCTGGGAGCACCAAAACAGATAATTCAACTGAAAATTCAAATTCTAACTTTTTTACGAAAACAATACTTTCTCCATATTATACTACGTATAGGGTGGAGAAAGTAAAAATTGTGTATACCAAAAAACTTAGGCCTATACTTTTAAACATTATGTATTAGTCTTTGAGAACATATATTCAGAAGATTAAATTAGAAGTTTGAAAAATATGTTTATGAAATTAGAATTTTAAAGAGAAAATAGGTTCAATTTATCACTTTGTGCACAATAAATATTAAATGTGATAACAGGGATGTGAGGAGAATTATTATGTTGACTGCTACAAAGTACATAAATTAGTTTGAACTAAATTATGTAATAAAGTGAACTTTTCTGTATTGTTTTTGTAATGTGCTTCAGCCATTCAATGGAAAGCGTCTTTTGAAGTTGAAGGCAACGACAAGAGTGTTTCCTGGGCACTGTCGTCAGTTTGTAGATTATATTTCCAGTACAGATATATAGATTAAATGTTAAATCACAGATAAAATTTGTTCTTCACAGATGTCAACCACAAAGAAAACGCAGATCAATCGAAAACTAGCAAGATGCTTGATAATCCGCAAGAAGCATTTCACACTTTTCCCCCCTCATCCTCACTGTAGATCTGGCAAAGATTTTTCTATAGTTATTAAAATTGTGCGGGGAGAAGAAATTCCTGATTGTAGCATAATACTGTTTACGGTGGCAGTATTGTTTCTGGTTAAGTGTACATTCCTTTTTCCCCTGCATGCTCTGCACACCAACCCCGTTGGAATCTTCTATACACATAATCATGAATAATAACCCCAAAGCTAAGATGGTAAATAATATTAAATGTTCAAATCAAATTATTTTCTATATTTTTATAACAGAAGTTATAATAAAGGTTAAAAGAACCAGCAAGGCTCAGGTCTACACTTTAATATAAACCTAAAATAAAAGTTAGAAATACAAATAATTGCTTCAAAGTTTGAAATCAGCTGTTAGTGGAAATATTAGGGAAACAGCTGTTTTATCCGTTATTTTATTCCATTGGTTGCTATGGTAATATATTTAAATACATGTATTGGTTCATCAGTTGGACCTAACCTAACAATTTTTTCAGACTAAATTTACAAATATTGAAATAAAAAATGTTTTTATCAAAATGAATTATAGCTTATGTTACTCAGGGATAGTGTAGCTTTTCATTAGTAAAACTATTTATCAATATGTTCTTTCCAGAGATTACCCCCTACATACAAACAAACAAAACAAATTTTACCTCTTTATAATATTAGTAAAGATAAGTTCGACCAAAATCAAAGTTCTGTTGAATACTAGTGCTGAATATCCACTAACTGAGGCTTCTGTTTTGAGAAGGGCTATTTGCAAACAACATCATATTTTGTTCTAGTAGTTACTAAGAAAAGCAATCTGTATTGAAGGTTATCTGGAAACCAGACTTAACCTGCGATTTGCAAAATACAAAATGTATGCAAAGATTCAACGGAATAATTGAGGAATCCGTTGATTGGGAAAAATATGTAGAATATTTCAGAAAATCCTTCATGTGAAAAATTCTTACGAAAAACAATGTTGGCAAGTACAACATCAAGGTGTTCCTTAAACCTTCGTGACTTACTTTTTCTCTGTTTACGTTTTTTTTTTCAACATAACCAATAACTTGCCTTATTATGCCCAAGTAGGTTAACACGACGATTCAGTGGACTGGCCGCTCAGGAACTGTTTCTACATCGTTGAATAGAATTTTTTTTAAATCGCTTGTTTGATGACCATATTCATTTGCTTACCTATCTGTCATATACAGTTTCTTCTTCTTTTTCAGGATTATATTTGGAAAACTACATCCACAAAGACCTGACCAATGTCACGCTCATGGTTCTCGAAGGCGATGTGATCGTAGAGATACCGAACCGTGGCAATTTCAGCCTCCCGCCAGGACATACGATATCAGTACCAACAGCTGTTTTCCATAAGGTTCACACAGTATCAAAGACACCGTCGTGTTACATGTACACGTACATGAACCAAACTTTGTTGGAATCGGACGAAGGAAAGGAACAACGTAAACTGAAAACTCCTAGTTTTACTTTAGCCAGAGAGATGAAGATCCGTTGGAATAATTTAATTAGAGGTTTGGCTTTAGTCAGTAACGCTATTCTGAAAGTTTTGTACTCTGTGCCGATGGTCAAACGAGTTAGAATAGGATAAGTTTATAATCGTTTCACGTAAACCCTTTTAATGTACGTAATGTAAATACAATAACCTGACTTTATTTTTGTACGTTTCTAATATTTTACTAACTGTGAATACTTACGAGGTATAAAAGATAAATAGTGTAATAGTAATAGTCAAAACATAGTTTAAAATCGTGTTAATTCAATTTTGAACAGCTGTTGAGACTCTTCTGAGATATATTGATTGTGATATGTTGTTATTAGATTTCCAGTTATTTTATAAAATTACTGATGTTTTAGTAAAATAAGAAGATATTTTGACATTACTATAAATCAATAAAACTTGAACTTTGTCTGCTCTCCACTGATAGCTAGTTAAAACAAAAACTAAATTTATGCATAGTTAAAAAAACAAAGGAGTCAATTAAATTATTAAAGATTTATGACTACGATGAAGATTTTGATGGTTTGTAATTAGTTCAAAATTAAATTTGTTTACATGTAAACAATGATAGGCTTAACATACAGATAGTTGTGATTGCATTTTTATAGAAATTTCATAATTTTCATTTTTGTGCATAATTTTAGGGATTGGTATAGAAGCCTAATTTCTTAACTTTTTATACTCTACGGTAGGTTGCAGCAAAATGTTTGAACACTCATTTCAAATAACCCGCGGAGATAGATATTTTCCTTTACTGAAACAAGAATATATTTATAAGAATATTTCACAAAACAAATGGAATGTACATTTATAAAATTTGTCCATGAATTTTTTTGCAAAGTTTATGAGATAATGGAGAACATAAAAAGATAAAAGTATTAATATTTGTCCTAAAATACTTCCTTTTCCGCCAGAAAACTTTTTAATACCAAACGTAAAAATGGCACTTTTAGGCAATTTTTTTACTACACTTTTTAAATGTGTCTAACAGCAAATTTGAGACATAGTTTTTTCGTTTTTCAAAAAAGAAAATCAAACCCCAGTGAGACAGGCTAGCCCCCAGTATGAAAAGCAATCGGAGAACAATATGTTTCCAAAAAAATTATTTAAACTGCAAAATATCTTCTTGAAACAATTGTGCGTGGCATCTGAAAAGACTGAATCCACTGTAGTAGGCCTATTTTAGTCTGGTCTTTGTTACATGTACCTATGAAATTAAATTGCCACCCAACTGGAGGTATATTTGAAGGCTGTGCATGTGGGTATTGTTTAGAATATATGTTTTCCTTCAATGTTGCTCATTGGCGACAAAATGGATGTTCCTTAGTATTATTCTCAACAATGTTGTTCGTTTACTGTTTGAATACTGGCGGCACACTGCTCTTGATGGTTTTGTAAAACATAGATACTACTCATATTCATGTGTTACTGTATAAACATAATTTGGTAAAATCATATGTTATTATACTGTACTCAACATATTTGTTTAACCATTTGTCATATATTATGTTTAATGTATATTCAAATCCAAATATATATATTATATGTTTGTGACAGTTTACAACAAACTGATAAAAATCGCTGGTATATACGTGACAATTAAAGGGGTGTTGTAGGAACTCTAATGTGTACTTACAACTTTTTAATGTGTTTTAAAAGCTCTGTGTTTATCAATCCATCATTTATGTTTGTTGGTGTTTTACCTGTAAATTGTAGCCTTTATGTTACTGAACTTTATATCATAGCAGAGTACTAGATCACGTAAAAATACTGATGGTTAATATTTAAACAAGCCTACCTACAAATAATATTAAAACATTTGGAAATGGTTATCTAATAAATTTTATAAACAGCTTTATACATTTTACTATATATTATGACTGTAACATTTTGTGAATGTGAGGAAGATTTTTTAAATTATACCATTTTGTTCCTGCAAATTTTCTAGATTGCAACTTTATAATCTGTATTGTAATGATTATTCTAAATACTTTTTAGTGTAACCATGGGCGGATCCAGTAGGTTTTCAATGGGGGGCTCTCTTCTATCCCTATCCCCGGGGTTTAGAGTAATTTTTTGAATACAGTGCTTGAAAACATCTTTTTAGACTAATTTATGAGCGTCCATTCTGAATAGGAATTAAGGAATATGTGCTTTACCCAAAAATTTTATTATAACAAATTGTACAGAATAAATCATAAAACTGAACTGTATACTTGAAAATTTTAAATAGCCTTATTCTATAAACTTATTTCACTTTGTTTCACTAAATTAGAACAACTAAACAAAACTCTAGCAAACGTACAGTATACAGTTCCAGCCAGATGCTGCCAGGCTATAGACAGTGGGAAAAGGTAACAGCATTGAAGAATTGTTCGTAATTCACGGAAATACCTGAATAGCCTCGGAACATTAAATCAGGTTTTCCTTATATCAAACGAAAATATAGAACTTGCACTTCAAATCGATATAAAAATCATTATACAAATAATAACGATTTGTAATAGATACAACGATTGCAAAATGTGCTTCCTCATTGGTTGAAAACTGTCCAATTGCAAGGGTTTACAGAAAACTTCACATCAAAGAAACTATAAGAGTGACAAATGATTGGAAGACTGTGGCAGAAAGTTCAAATCTTGACGAATCCAATAGTGTCTTTATCTTCTTCTTAAAACAAGTCTGTCTAACGGTAATGTGTCTTTAAAAAATGAATTTGAGTAATTTCTTTGTGCTTTCTCTCGCGCCATAAGTTGATTTAGACAACTAGAACTTTAAAACGATGATTACATTGTGTAAATATATGTTTTCGAAGTTTAAAACAGTTCTTTCCCAATGGTTTTTGTTTTTGGATAATAATTAGTGAGTGAAATTATTTGATACAAGTTGTACTGTCTGAGACTACTCAATTAAGTAGTCTACCACATAGAGGGTTAAACAAAAATTATAATAACCCAAAGTAGGGGCTGTAGCCCCCCCCCCCCTGGATCCGCCAATGATTGTAACTAGATTGATGATCAAGTTTTATGATTACTAATGGTCTTAAAAAGCATATGGAATAGAAATAAAAGTGATATAAAGAAAAAGGTAATAGAATAAACTACAATAATGTATAACAGGATCTGCTATATATATTGTAAGGTACTATTTATATGAATGGGGATACTGACTGATTTATTTTCAAGATTTTGCTCTTTATTTAAAGTAATTTACCAGCTAAATTGTATGTATGCGCTACATACAGGATGACTGGTGTAAGTGTTCAAAACAATCGAGATGTTTAATGTTACATATTAAAAGTTATTGCTGAAAGTAAAAATTTGTAACAATTGTAAAAAAAAGTGAGAAGATAAAAATGTTTAAATCTATCTTATGTTATAGTTAAGAAGGTGTCAAATGTAATTAAAAACTTCTTTGGTAAATAAGCTTCTAAATAATTTTACAACCTTCCGTTTTCCCCACTTTTAAAAGAGTATTTACAGTCTGAATAAAACCTGGTGTGAATAAAACTCAAAAACATATGGTGTGTTGAACTGAATACTGTACAGTAATAAATAATGATCAAATACACAATAGAATTATTTCAACACTAGTATCTAAAGTGGATGTTTTTGGTGCGAGATCGTGGTTTGTGGTGCGAGGCTACGCCAAGTACAAAAAAGTGATCAAGCACTTTAGGTACAAGTTATGAATGATCCTTTTTATCATACTGCACTAGAATCACACGAACACTTCATTTATTAAATTACATTTTTAATTTTTCTATATACAGTAGAGCGTGGATAATCCGAACGTCAATAATCAGAAACGTCAAAAATCCAAACGCATTCCAAGGCAGCCCCTGCAAACATTTCGTTTTCGCAAATTCCAATTATTTCTTTGTTAAAAATTTCACAAAAATCTTCATCGCAGTTTGACATTATTATCTATTTTTAAACACGTCCTCACAACAGACTGGCTGTCAGTATTTTTACTGTCACGCTAATAAGCTGCTTTAGCGCTAGCGGTAAACATACAGAAAGTTCATTCATTTCTCTTTGTGTAATCATTATAACAGTGTAATCATTCGTACATACAGTAATTTACTATACAGTATTTTTTTATTTTTATTTGTGTTAACTATAATGTATAAGTGAACTTTTAGTTATGTACTGTACTGTAATTGAGAGTTACAAGTGTAATCATGTTAGCCCTACTGTGTACGTGCAGGTTCTTCTAAATGATAATATGTAAGTAGTCTGTAATTGTAAATACATTACTGCTTGTACTGTTTAACCGCTTTAATCGGTTAAAGGGCATAAATGGCATTTTCTTGGTTGTTTTCAAAAATCCGAACAAATTGATAATCCGAATCCCTCTCGGTCCCAATTAGTTCGGATTTTCGACGCTCTACTGTATTTTAATAGCAGTTTAACCTATGAGCGATAGTGCTATCAGTTGGACAAAACTGAACTTTTTGACGGTTGTAATTTTATCGCAATGGATTGTTTACGCACAATACTTTTTGGTCCTAGTACAATAAAATACTTTTAGTTCCTAGTTCCATAAAGAAGTAATCTGATTATTAAATCAGCTGACATTTTGAGCAAGTAGTGAATGTCTACAATAAAGAGTCACTTTACGGACGTAACTATAATTAATAGGCTATAATTCATTTTAATAAAAACATTTTTTTATTTCAATATTTGTAAATTTAGTCAGAAAAATCCTTAGGTTAGGCCTAGACCGATAAATCAACACATGTTTTCTTGAATTCATTAACATAGCAACGAATTGAGTAAAATAACAGACAACAGCTGTTTGCTATAATATTTCCATAAACAACTAATTTCAAACTTTGTATTTCTAAGTTTTAGGTTAGGTTTTTATTAAAGTGTAGACCTCTGAGCCTTAATGGTTCTTTTAACCTTTATATTATAACTGCTGTTATAAAATATACAAAACAATTTTATTTGAACATTTAACATTATTTACCGTCTTAGCTTTGGGGTTATTATTAATCCTACCTTTATTATAAAGAAAACATAACATGATTATGTGTATAGAAGGTTCCAACGGGGTTGGCGTGCGGAGCACGCAGGGGTTTCCCCTAGTTTAGTAATAAAGTAAACGATAATTGATTTAAAACCAGGCTTCAAAATAAATAAAAAAATGTAAACAAAACAAATAACTTTTTATAAGAAAACCTTTCAAATTGGCTTGTTTGAGTTCAAACATTAAATAGAGTAAACTAGGTTTCAACTTTCAAAATAGCTTCAAAACACAAGTTTTTTAGGCAAATTTGTACAAAATTTTGTACAATTTTCCCTAGGGGGGTACCTAATCTTTAAGGTTTTTCAGTGATCATATTGGCCCCTCTCAAAATTATTACCTATATTCGCCACTGTAACAACTACCTGCTACAACTGGAACAGCTCTATTGGAAAAGCTCCCAGAGTCCATTAACAAATAGGATTTGAAGGACTTGTCACTGAGTGGTGTTATTACTCGGTGGGTGAGTTTATGCAATAAGGGTTTAAGTTTGGGAAAACTGTGCCTGTAAAACTCATAAAAACATATTTACGTTCAACTTTGAGTCAGGAACACTTGAGTGGGCTGGCCACATTGAGAATGAATTGCTAAATGAAATGGACACTGACTTGCTACTTAATGAGTTTTCAAAAGTAAAAGCCAGGAAAATCCACTTTTTATTACAAGATATTCTTAGTTTGATTCTAAAGACACGATTTTTGTAATTTTATTGCAGTTGAATATCAGTATAATAACCTGTAAATCATAAACCTTGTTTGTAAGGTTTTGGGTGTTGTAATAAGTTACCTTCTATGTTTCAAATTCAGTCAAAAATTACAATTTGATACAAATGATCTGATTGGTTAGTTGAGTTATGAGGGGGTAGGGATGAGGGGGAGGGAGCGCCAAAAAATAGTTTGCTTACACTTGAAAAATACCTAGGCCTGCCCCTGACTAAACATTATTATAGAAGAGAAGGACTGGCAGTAAAGTGAAGTGTAGTAAAATAACAGAATTTAGAGAGCGAGGATAAATAAACTGAATGAACTGTACACTTACCAAATTATTGAAAAGGAAATAAAAGAGGTCACATCTAAGATGCTTGGAACACTGAAAAACACTAACTCAGAGAGAGCTGTAAAGAAAATCTAAGAGAACTCAACAAAAGAGGTCCACTTGGGAAGCGGTAATGAAATGGTAGGTCTCAACCAGATGGAAGCGAGGGCGACTCTTGTGAATTAAGCCCAATGTTCTTCAAAGGCTGTAGGGTATGGTAAGAAATGTGTTTATATCAAACGTAACAAAATATAGTATTTTATTTACTTCACTGTGGATAAATTGGTTCCGAACAAAATTTGTTCATTAACAGTTCATAGCAATCAATCAGTACGAGATGATATTCTTTGGGGCCCTTTTCACCCTTAGTTTGCCTTCCCATTTCTAATCTCAAGTCGGTGTGCATGCATGCAGGCGACCAAAAATAGGTATGTGTGATGTATTTTTATACTTGTGCTCCTACCTGAAGGTATATTTAACACTTAAATACAACTAGTTTTGTACTAATTTAGGATTCTTGTAGTAAATATGTTTGGATGGAAAAACACTAATATAACTCACAGATTAAAGAAAATGATGTCTTTTATTTTTGATGTAGCCTATAGCCTATTTACAAAGTCATTACTGTCATTGGTCAACATAAAAAAACCAAAGACAAATCATAAAATTAATATTGAATTGTATGAAATAAACAAACCGGAATATAAAAACAAAAATATATAAATGTAAAAATTGCATTGAGCCTGTATATCAAAGTAAATGATGATTATTGCCTAAAGAAAGATTTTAATTAAAAAAGACATTTTGGTTAAGCCTGCTACTTTCTATAAGAACGTGGAAAAAGTTGATCTAAAACTTTGCTTGCTTACTCATGAAGGTAAAAATTAAAAACTATAAATCCCACCACTAGTAGCTAATACTTCACAGTTAAGGACAACAATAAGCAAACGTTCAAAGAAAAAGCTGCTATTGATATCAATAATTTATTACAAGTTATGTTTTTTGCCATTCCGACTATTGTTATAAATAAATATAATAATAACTTACCGTCACCAATAGTCATAGTCGTTATTTAAGTCATAAATAGCCATAAATTCAAAGTATCCCGCAAACCAACCAACACCAACCATACAATTCACGCTTCATCTAACCATCTATTTTCACACAAAATGGCAGCTTACAACAGTTTTATACACAGACTTCGGAACATACCAAAGGATAGAACAGATTTTGATGAAGAAATGAATACAATAAAGCATATCGCTATAAACAACGGATACTCACCAACCATTATCGACAGAATTTTCAGAAAACAGGAAAGACATTTACAAACCTAAACCAAAATCAGGTAACAAATACGTCGTTTTAAAATACAATAGAGATTTACACTACATTGCCAGCAACGTATTTAGAAAACAGGGTTACACCACCGCGTCAAAGACAGGACATAGCCTACAAAGGGTTATGAACAAGCATGAGAAAAACAGACAAATTTAGTTCCACCGGAGTATATGAGTTGTCTTGTGCTGATTGCCAAATGAAATATATAGGACAGACTGGCCGATCTTTCAAGAAGAGGTATAAAGAACATATTCCGACAGCCAGACTAATACAATTCCCACAAAAAGTAGAATCAAAATACACAGAGTACCTCATCAATAACAACCACAACTATTCTACAATCAGCAAAGACTTAAAAATACTGCATTGGTGTGAAAAAGTAAAATTACTAAATGCGTTGGAACAGTACGAAATTTACAAACGGTTTTGATTCTAACGTATTGTTCGACACGGTAATATCTGAAACAGACAAAGAAGACTCCAACTAGGTCCCCCCCCCTCCAATTCCTTAACCGATAACAAGATTACATATCACTAGAACAGATTAGTACAGTGCGAGACAGTAGGCCTACCGGACACGCGATCCTTTTTTAATATGTGACTTTGATGTGTGTGTTTATTGTAATTGTTTGTGAAACTATGTGTTTAAGTGTTTATATTCATTGACAACGGAGATATTCCTCCCGAGAACTTGAAAATGGCTGAATAGCCGAAACGGCCGTCGTGTAAATAACGACGTATGACTATTGGTGACGGTAAGTTATTATTATACTAATTTATTCCATTTAACTATTGGTTTTCTTCTCTCCAAAATAGCTCTCATACACAGACTGCTGACTGTACCTCTGCCAGGGCCCTACAGCGACTGCTTCCTTTGCTTTACGGTTGATCCAGCACTGATGGCAATGTACTTGTACGGCTCATAACTATAAAAACGGAGAGTTCATCTGAAAAATAAAATATGCCAATTTTAGTAATAACTCACTTCCGATTGTAAATTCAGAGCAGGCTAGCAAAATTTTAGTACCAAAAGACCTTACAAAGTTTAACCCTTCCCAAGGTTATCTAAGAATAATAAAGGAGAAGGTCCTACAAGAAGGTCCTGCAAGAAGGTCCTGCAAGAAGGTCCTGCAAGAAGGTCCTGCAAGAAGGTCCTGCAAGAAGGTCCTACAAGAAGGTTATACAAGAAGGTCCTGCAGGTGATGATCCTCCAGGCCAGAAGGTCCTACAAGAAGGTCCTGCAAGAAGGTCCTACAAGAAGAGGAGTGCAGGTGATGCAAGGGTGCCCACATTTTTGGTAAAACCGCCTATAACCGTGAGATGTATCCACATTTTTTTTTCTTCGTAATTCATACCAATTTTTACCATCAAATAAAAGAGTAACTTCATGAGGATTGAAGTTATGTAATTTTCAGAATACCTATTAATGTTCTCAGATATTGAATAAACATTTATATAATGAAAACAAAAATCTCCTAGTAACATGTGGTATACCATATTTCATTGTACATTTAATATTCAATCAAGGATAAAAAACTTCTCACCAGAAACAGTTAATTCAGGCTTTACAAGGCAACCTAGCAGCAGAACATCTGGGCACTGGCTTATTTTCCAGTTTTGTTAGTTTTTTAAATAAAATGAGGCACTACGTTTTCAATCAATGGTTACCAGAATAACCTTTGTAAATATGTCAATTAATTCAAATATTCTTAAATAGGATTGATATTCAAGGTGATTCAGGAAGAAACGGAAAAACTTTCAGGACGTGTTCTACTATTAAAAATAAAGAAAATGTTCACATAAACATGTGTTCGGAAATGCTTCATTAGCAAATGGCTGGCGAATGAATTCGTCCGGATTTCCCCTGTTATAATGACATCATACTGAAATTTTTGGGCGTTAATTAAAGTGTCAAATGTAGTGTATTTTATGTAAAATAAACTGAAAAGTTGAATAAAACTGGTCCCAGAACTGTAAGTCAAGCAGTTTTTGAGAAAACCTGTGTAAAACGCAAAACCAAAAAAACACATTATTTTACATTTGGTTTACAATATTCATGTTATCTTCCCATTAAACAAGTACATTTTAAAAATAAAACCTATAGAAAATTTAATTCTGAACAAAATTTTGTAATAAAGTTAACTACAAAACAAACAAATTACACAGAAAACAAATTTTTATTGACATTAAAATATTCAAAACATAGCGGAAAAATACTTAATCACCAAACAGAATGAATAATACTTTTTACATCCGAGAATATCTTAAAATACAAATAATTTAAAATAATAAGTATTTATAATTTAATAATAAGTACAATTATCTAAAAAAAATAATTTAATAGTAAAAATAGAATACAGTATACAAAATTACTTCAATCACAATTTGTTGAAAAGAAAAAAAATAATGTAATTGAATAGTTTTTTTTTAATTCCATATGTTGGCAGTATTAACATCTGATCAACAATGACAGTAATCTGTGTACAGAATTTAAATAGCTTTGTACATTTAAAACAGTTGTAGTCAAGTGCAGTGTGTGTGAAGTGTTTGTGTTCTGCGTTCTCAAAATGCCATTTCAGTTTTCAAATGAGGAATATGCTGACATAATTTTTATTTATGGTTATTGCAATGAAAACTCGTTAGCTGAAAACACAGAATATCATGAAAGATTTCCTAATAGAAGAATTCCAAATCATAAAACTTTTGCTGCAGTTTTCCAAACTTTACACACAACTGGTTCTTTTCCAACACTTACTTATTCTGTCGAAAGACAAGCACGATGTGTCGCTCACGAAGAGAACATTATACAGCTAGTTCAAAGTATCTCGAGGCTCAGTACAAGATGAATTTCAAATCGCGTTGGATTACCCCAGTCTACAGTATGGCGAATTCTTAGCAAAGATAATCTCTACCTGTATCGCTATCAGAAGGTTCAGAATTTATTGCCTGGTGACTCTGCATTGTGTCTACTTTCGTAATTGGCTTCAAGAAAACCGTCATAAAGTAAGTTCTATTTTGTTTACCAATGAGGCAGCATTTACGAGAGATGGAATTAATAACTTGTGAAATAAACATCAATGGGATTTTGAAAATCCACATGTCACAGTAGAGAGTAGTGTTTTCAACACAGATTTTCTATTAATGTTTGGTGTGGCATTATTGATAACCATATGATAGGACCATTTATTTTCGAATGTAGCCTATGGGAAACGAATACTTATTTTTTACAAAATAACCAACCAGAGCTTTTAGAAAACATTCCAGTAACTGGATTGGGCGAGTTGGACCAATTAATTGGCCTCCTAGGTCGCCTGATCTGATGCCAATTGACTATTATGTGTGGGGACAGATGAAAAAAATAGTATTCGCTAAAAAGATACCTACAAAAGATGAATTGATGGCAAGAATTTTCAATGAATTTGAAATTCTAAAAAATAATCCAGATACTGTAAAAAGAGTCACCCAAGGAATTTCAAGACGAGCAGATTTCTGTGTTTACAGTAAAGGTGGATATTTTGAACAGTTGTTAAAATGTGCTTAATATGGTTTTTTACTATTTAATTATTTTTACCAGTATTCTCCGATGTAAAAAGTATTATTCATTCTGATTGAAAATTAATGTATTTTTGTAAAATGTCACGACAATTATTAGTTTTTATGAGTGTTAAACACATGACATTTACTTGATATTAATTTAATTTGTGACATTAGATATGAAGATACAAAATTCTTTATCATGAGAAGTGACTTTTAGTTATAGTTTTGACAAATACTGTGACATGCATTGCCATTTTACTGGAAGTTATGCTTCAAGCATGTAAAATGAACCTTAAACATTTACTGACTTAACGTAGGCCATCCTTACCTTGCAATGATAAAACTAAGAGCAGTTTTGTCGGACTTTAGCGTTACCCAGGGTGACCACGAGGAGGCGCCCGACCTTTCACCCCCTGCAAATAAAAATAGACATTTTAAAACAATTCTTAAATATATAATAATAATTTTATTTCCAGATCTTGTATTACAATTCTCCTTACATTCTTGGAAATTATACCAATTACTGCAACCAGTTTTAGGTAATTGGTTTGTAAGGTAAATAACATACAAGGCAAGGCAAAAACATACTAATCCAGTCAAATTATGTTTTTCACTGGAAAGATTTGGGGTAGTTTTGGTTTCTTCCATTTTATATGTTTTTTGGGGTGCTGAATCCGAATCTGAGGTTTGCCTACAAAATTCTTGACGCAACATTGAAAAAAAAGCAAACACATGTAAAAGATTTCTTGTTTTGGCGGTTTTTTGCTTATAACTCGAAAACTATCAACTTTTCATAAAAACCTTTCCTATTCAAAAAGAAAGTAAATAAAATTTCCTACAAATTTTATTTCAAAGGTTTTTTTCTCCGACGAACTGTTGGGGCTCGAGTGCTAATTGAAAATTAGCGTATTTCAGCTGTCTCCCCAACAACCCACTTTTTCACTCCAAAACTGTAGTTTATTATTAAAGGCTGTCAATGAGAGTGAACTCCT
The DNA here is from genome assembly GCA_018207615.1 of Philaenus spumarius. NCBI lineage: Eukaryota > Metazoa > Arthropoda > Insecta > Hemiptera > Aphrophoridae > Philaenus > Philaenus spumarius. The sequence goes on from JAGFPH010002186.1 coordinate 101,736, forward strand.
TCCAGTTCTATGCAAATATCTTATTTAGATCGTATATGTGAAGGTACAGGTAATTTTTTTTTTTAATTACATATAATAATGTTCAATTTAAAGTCCGAAATAATACAAACTTTGTTACAAAAAATGTGAAATTCTAAAGAAAAACCTTGAAAAGTTATTACATTTTATTTTATTGCGTTAGTTTACAATAATATATAAGCTGTTGTTGTTAGAGGGTTCTGGCTGAGGGTTTTTGCAGGTGTCAGATCTCGGCACAAGTTCGGAGCTGTTCTTCTGGAAATGAAAGACGTGGTGCGAAAATAACAACTTGTGATCATATCGCAAGGAGAGATGTAAGTATGTTTTATAGAAAAATTGCCCAAATTTGGGGCGAGGGTGCTTATCTCATGCAAATACAAAATGGTGTTTTGCAAAATATCTAAAAGAAATTTCAAAAAGAAGACATTCTGTATCAGGGCTACACAGGCAAATCAAAATCACCAATTAACCCTAGAACCAGCAATTTTACAAAAATGGATTTTTTGGCGTTTGCAAGCATTTTTTTCAAAAATTAGCCAAAAATAGTAAACGAACCCCAATCCAAAATAGTTCTACAGCTTTTTTGTAAAGAATAGTTCAAAAAATTGATATATGCTAGTAAAAAAATTATATATGTAAAATTTACAAAGTTATTGGCTCAAGAAACAAAAAATGTTCTGTTACAAAAGGTAAAAGTTAAACTTTAGGACTACATAAAAAGTAGTAAATATTTTTTGTAATTTTTTCCATAAATGAAAAAAGTTTTGTAATTTAGTTCTAAATAGAACTGTATAAAAATATTTGTCAATTTCAAATTTCTTATTTTGAATACACCAGTGTTTATGTTCCTACTACAAGACTGCTATCAAAACTATGCCAAGTTTGAAACATAATTTAGGAATATATACTTTGCCCAAAAATGAAATATTATTATAACAAAGTGTAGAGAATAAATCAAAGAATTGAACTGTATACTTGTAAATTATCTTTTCATAAAAGTGTTTGACTTAGAATTATTTGAATAACAAAAGTGAGAAGAAATATAGAAACATCCCACTCATGCTTGGTATACAACGGTCGGATATGAAGTTGCATGGGGAATAAATGCTAATTTGAAATTACAGCCTTGGTTTGAGAACGTCAAAACGCTCGCATCCCACGCTCACAGACAACAAACCTTTTGAGCAAAACATATTTGGTTCACAGGAAATGTTAGCTTGAAGCATTGTCTACACATACATATCAAAATATGTCTAAAAATAGACTTCTATCACACAGATATCAAGTGTAATTAGTAAGGCTGTTTATTGGTTGGAAAACTGACCAATTGCAAGAGTCTACAAAACGCCCGACAACTTTAGAACTATTTGTTTGATTTTTGATTGGATGGCAGTTTTTAGATAGGGGAAAGTGTTATGCATCCATCAGTATATAGATAGAACTTAGAAAAAATACTGGGCGGGCTGTAAGGAGGAACATAGAAACTGGAAATTAAAGGTCATTTCGGGGTATTTCATTCGCAAGACATTTGCTTTTAGAAAACTCAAACGTGCGATCTACCGGTTCTAGGGTTAAAGTCAAAGTTTTTGTAGTTCTCTTTGACTTTGGAAGTGGTTTGTGTATACTAATTATTAGGCTACAGTCATAAAGACAAAGTAGTAATGTAAAGTAGATGCTGTGTCTACAAAGGGAGTTATGAAGTTATTGCTTTGTGATCTCATTTTGGGTACCCTAAGTAGTAATGATTTAGCTATTACGATAGTTTTGGGGTTTGGGGAACTACAGTAAAGTCCCGGTAATTCAAGTCTCGATAATCCGAGATTCCGTGTAATTCGAGCCACAAATACATTGAATGTGGCCATATGCATTGTGACACATTCTTGCTGCTTGAAGGGTACCGATCTTTAAATTTTTGTTTTCCAATGAATCTGTCAAGAGCGTTTGTACAATAAATCGCCGGTATAAATGCTTAAAGTTATTTATAATGCCCTGATCCATTGGCTGTAAAACTAAAGTCATGTTCGGGGAGGGAGAAAAAATAACCGTAACGTTGTTCATATAAGTGGGATAGAGTTATGCGCAGTACAAGTGTCAATAAACAATATGATTGTTCTGTTCTGTTTACAAAAGATTTTGTCGAGATTTAACCACAGACAGAGACTGGGCAGAGCATCAATGACAAACTACAGTATCGGTACCTAGAGAATTCTCAAAAGGCAAAATTCTTGGAAACCGGTACCGTGTCTAGAATTACAATATGTGTACAAACACATAAGTCCAGCCCCCTTTCTACCAGACATTGACCTATTTATCCAGCGATCCCTTTCACAGCACAAGATTTTATTTTTAGTGTTGAAAAAAAACTTCGAATTAAAGAAGTTGACTTCGAATTATCCATAATTTTTTTACATTGATATCATATAAAGTCCAAGGGACCAAACTGAAACTTCGAAATTAATGGTAATTTTGAACTAAAGACGTTCGAGTTATCCAAGTTCTAGTGTATATAAAAAAAAAAACATCGAAACAAACTTTTCCCGGCACTGCCGTATTCCCTTGGCGTGACATCGCAGATCGTAAACGTTGCAGTGGAATTAAACAAAAAACTATTTATGATTTCTTTAATAAGTAAGTTTCTATTTTTACTATGTATAAAATTACTTTTTTACCTCAGTATTCAATACAAAATAGTGTATATTTAATAAAACTTTAATTTTTTCGGAGATACGAGGACTATAAATAGTAGTTTTATCTTAACTTCTACATATTCCGTGTAATTTGAGTTTTTCACAATCCGAGGTACTCTCGGTCCCATTCAAGTCGAATCGGGATTCTACTGTAGTTACAAATTTTCTCAGTGTCGAACCTGGTAATGACTGCAATAGGAAGCCTTTCTTTGAAAAGTTATTCATTTTCAACAGAATTAAACCAACGTCCTCATTCGAAATGTTCGGCTTTATTTTATTGAGTAGAAACTACCAAGATAAAAATGTTTCCTTTTCAGAAATTAAAATCTGTTTTGTTTTCAACATTATTGAAAAATTTTAAATCCGTTTTATAATATTTCTATTAAAAAGTGTGTACTACTAATACCTGAAAGCAATTCTGAAAACTTAATAATAAATACTTACAGAGGGCCAGACTAGTGTCCTTCCATTGCTTCTGAATAATCTGAAATTTCATGCAAATGCGGTGCGAAGGTTTTCATGCAAGAGTAAGCAATCTATAAAGCAAAGCAATTGTAAAGGTTTGATGCTAGTAAAGCAGCCAACAGAAATAATTCGATCACGCAGCTGAAACACTGACATCAGTTTAGCGAATTTCCAAAATTAAATTTATATTTTTTTAGGGTTTTAACCTACAATTAGGGAAGGCGGTGAATAACTGCCTGTTTGTACGAAATATATTAGTAGAATTGCACCTAAGCATCCCTTATAACTTGTTTTTACAAGTCTAGTATGACAGGTTTAGTTCACTACATTCCCTGCTAAATAATCCTACTACACTGCAATGTACACTTTGTACAGGCAATCATTAAAGTTGCAAGGGTTGGGACACTCACAAAAGCACAGCATATTAGCAAAATTCCATAGGAAAGATGATCTATTACAGTGACTCTTGCAATGATACCTAAGGTCAGGAGTGGTCATTGAGGACCAAGTCCCCAGAACACGTTTTGGCATGTCATTAAACATTTTATACATATGCGTTCAAACGTTAAGTCCGATTTAGTTTAAATTTGGTACACATGTTGGTTTTCTAAGTCGCCCGGAAGAGTTTGTCAGACGAAAAATCTAACAACCGAAAGTAAAAATGTTTTTAGATTTTTCGTACTAGAAAATAACTTTTTTCTTGTTTTATCTAAAAATATAAACATAGGAGATTATTCTGCAAATTTGGTTTTTTACACGATCTTATAGCCCGTCTGGTTCTCCCAAAATCGATCATAAAAGTACCCTGTACAAATCCAGCGAAGCGAGTTTTTCCGCTACGAGCAGAACGAAGCAGTACATGAGCCGGGACTGGAGGCAGAGGTGCAAACAAATTCTACTAATTCAGAGCCTTTGTGAGTAGAAAAATTTTCCTAATAGTTTCTTGAAACCCTAAAACATATACTGTGGGTAATCTTAAATTTGGAATTTCGCTCAACTCACATCAGCGGTTCAGCTGCGTGATGAAATTATTTATTTTAACAGCACAGTACCACCACTCTACCAGTCGTATGACTAATACACTCTATGTCTCTTGACACTTCAACAACTTTTTTTAGTGTTCATACCTCAGTAGCAGCTGGTGGCTGCATAAGTTAAGGGTTGCAAGTCTGGGAATCTAGGGACTATAAAATAATGCCCACCGTCTAAAATGGAAGGTTTGGGAATATTTGCACAGTTAAAAAGTAGAGTTTTTAGTCAAGTCAAATAGTTATTGCCAAGTTTGCAAACCTGTCTAAAAGAAGGCAATTAATAAATGAAAAATTCAAGCAAAAATTTGAAGCATTATAGTTTTACAAAATTTTTACTTTTAAGCAAAAACACTTCAGAACATTATTAATACTCTCGTGATTATAATAATTTGTCATTTTAAAAATTAATTTATTCCTGAAGAAAATGTGTTTTTCATTAACTGTTGTTTAAAGTTCATACTATAGCTAAAGGCTTTAAGTGGTTCCAGAGCAATACGTAAATTTTAAGAAGTTAAATTATTAATAACAATATGTTAAGTAAGACCGGTAATAACCAGATAACTAAAGCAATAAAATACTAATAGTTAAGAAACTTTACCCTTTGCGCTTGGTTGAGATGTTTTCATTCCTACCTTTGAGGTCATAAGGTCACATATAGTTTCAATTTCAATTTTTTTAATCAGGTTGTTAATTAATAATGACATCATTTTTAACGGTAAAGGTCAGGTGTCCTACCAGTAGTGCCCTCTCACTCTCATTTGTCTACCTCTCAACTGTCCTACCCATAGTGTCATATATTATATATTATACAATATATGTTTAATTCATCTTTAAATTGTTAATAAGTGTTTAAGGGAAAATGTTGAACTATCTGAAGACAACAACATATCCACCATTTTATACGCTTTTACTTTCTCGCTATACTACAGTACAGAGAAAGTATAGTGATCGCAAAAAAAAAATCGATGTTGAGATGTTTGTGGAAATATTCGTTTTTGGAGTCCAAAAAAGTGGTTTTTACAAAATGTCTGTATGTAATGCATTGTGTAATACGGGGGTTGGTGTACAAAGCACGAAATGCACTGTGTATTGTAAATACTCCAAATATGGGGTTGGCATGCAAAGCACGTAATGCACTGTGTATTGAAAATACTCCCAGTATAGGGGCTGGCGTGCAATGCACTGTGCGTCGGCCGCTTCTCATAGTGTTCAGTGTCAAGCTCACATGTGCGTCCTTAGCAGTGAATCTGTTTAATAATTTAAATATGTTTGTGAGATAGTATGTGCCAGTTTCTGGTAGGCCTACCATTTATTCGATTTACTACAGTGTTTGTTCATAGTGTGGGAAGATGATTGGGCTTTGCTGTACAACTTTATATCATTATGTTTTCAATATTGCTTATGTTTTCACACAAATTTGGATTTGATTAGCCATCTACGATCTGATGCAATTAGAGAATTGTTAATAAGCGAAGATGGAGATGTTAATCTTAGTGCATTAAGTGATAATATTATTGAAGGCAATAACAAGGATAGTATAAAATCTTTTCTTAATGCAGTAAAATAATTAATAACTTAAAATATAATGCTGTTATTTTTTATCAATAAAACATAATTATGCATGATTAAAAACAAATGAATAAATTTGCAAAAACATGGTGAGGTCGCACTGTTAAAATAACGATAAAGATCTTAGTTATGCAGTATAAAGGTAAACAAAGTGATGTTTAATTCACTGTAAATAAGGTAACTGAGAATGCCAATCTGAAATGAGAAAACAGAAAGGCCACTATGCATGGACCGCCCGAGCTTCAGGGATCTATAAGAGAACCACATCACAAGAGGTTGCAAGAACAGTACACATTGTATTAAGATTGTGCATAAATTGCTTTGATTCCAATGTTTCCAAAATGTGTTTCAACTCTTTAATGATTGATACAATTTGACTTTCAATGCTTACTATGGGTTTGCTATGGGGTACATAATTATTAGTACATACAAAATCCTTGTTAAACTGATGGTGGTCTATCTGTGTACCCTAAGCACCAGCTGCCATTGCTGTACTTCAAACCAAAACCCCTTACAAAGCTATTATCCATCTGATTGAGTGTCATACTTGATTTTATCCAAAATTACTAAAGATACCAGAGTAAAATCTGATATAGATATAAAGCAAGCTAATCAAAATGTATTCCAATAATAAGAGCTCAAAAAATATTTTACTACATTGCTGGTAACCTAAAAACTAAATATTTACCATACTTATGGTATTATTTGGAACAGCTTTATTTAAGTATTTCAAAACTGTGAAAACTCAGTTTATATTTTTTGAAACATAAAATTATTTAAATAGAAATAAGATATTTTGTTTTCTAGGCTAATTGGTGTAGTTAATTTGTTATTTGATAAACTAAAAATGTATATTCGGGATGTTTCAAAATGAATATCAGGGTTTTATGGCTTTGTAGTGTTTATTACATTTAACTTTATAACAATTACAAATAATACATCAAATGAAAGATCAATGCAAACAGTTTTGTTGGTAAACCTGTGCGCATGCGCATGCACTATTTCCTCTGACTTCCGCTAGAAAGCACTAGTAGTAAAGATGGTGACTAGTGAGCAGAAAGTGTATTGTGTTTTACAGTTTGCAAAGACTGAATCTGCAGTTACAATGCAACGTGCGTTGTGTATTAAGTTCAAATGTAAACCTCCAAGTAATAATAAAATCCGTGGATGGTATCATCAGTTTGAAGACACGGGATGTCTTTGCAAAGGGAAGAGAACGGGATGACCAGGAAGGCTAGTCGTGAATTAACAATTCCAGTAACACCCGTGTGGAGAGTTTTAAGAAGACGCTTACAACTACATCCGTATCATTTGCAGTTGTTACAAACTCTACAGCCTACAGACTATGGTTTACGTGGCAACTTTTCAAACGATATGTTGCTGCATGATTGTGAAGTTTTTTTTGTTTGTGTCGTCTTCAGTAATGAATCGACATTTCACCTAAGTGGACATGTGCACACTCAAAATGTGCACATCTGAGGGTCAGCAAATGCCCACGAGTTGGAACAGTTGCAACCAGACTCACCCAAATTGAATGGCTTTTGTGCCACATCTCGGCGGAAAGTTCATAGGCCTTTCTTTTTTGCTGAATCAACTGTAACTGGAGTTTCTTGTCTTAATGGATCTTTGGAAGAAGCTGAACCACAGAGCTTTATTTGGCAGCAAGATGGTACATCACCTCTATAACTCAGTAAGAGATTGGTTAAACTATGTTGTAGCCGACCGCTAGATTGACGGAGCTTGTTTGCCATTGCCTGCACGTTCCCCCAATCTGATGCCATGTGAATTTTACCTTTGGGCGTTCATAAAGGATCATGGTTAGCTCCAATACCAGCTAACCTATCAGACTTAACCCTCAAAGTGTCAGACTGCAGTCTCTCGGGCGTAAATGCAACCCGCTCGAAACTTAGCGAAAATTTGCATATAGTTGCATAATCGATAATTTAATCCACTTAAAATCACCCAATCGTAATAAAATGGGCACCACTGGAAAGTAAATGAATTAAACTTTAATTTTTGTATTTACAACTTTTTCGTAAAACGTATATTTACATAATTTTTGTATTTACAACTTTTTCGTAAAACGTATATTTACATTCGTAATCATCGTTTTAAAATAGCATATCAGATTACAGCTATTTCCTCACGCGATTCTGCATACAACTGTACTGTTATTTTCCACTTCTTCGACGGGCAACACCATCTACAGAAGTATTTCTATCGAGATTATAAAGCTACCATTGGATTCGTCAAGATTTTATCTTTCTAATGGTGCCTTCCAATCAGATGTCACTATTTTACAGGATTAATTCAAAACATTTCTGTAAACCCTTGCGATTGGACAGTTTTCAACCAATGAAACAGCCCATTTGTCAACCGATATTGGGAAGGCACTGCCTTATGTTTTGACAGATTTCTTTTCAACATTTTGTAGAGAATAGTTTCATCTTTCTAACGGATGGAAGTAAACTAGAAAAAAACAGTTTTTTGTTATTCCAGACAGCAGTGGAATGTACATATCTGGTGAGACCGTCTGGCGCGTCCCTTTCCCACGTTATTCAAATGACCAACGTTCTATCTCGCCGGCGAAGTTTCATTAGATTGATGTCATTTTGTTATTCAAATAAAGATAACTCAAACACTTTTGTGAACTAAGGAAAGACAAGTATACCGTTCTTTTCTTTGATTTATCCTCTACACTTTGTTATAATAATATTTCTTTTTTGGACAAAGCATATATTAGTAAACTAGCTGACCCGTACGGCGTTGCCCGTGGTGGTTGGTATTTTCAGTCTTTTTAACGTAATTGTATTCTTTTTAAGTGTTCAGTCAGTGAGTGGTATTTGGCTTTTATATATATAGATCTTAAATAATAAAAGCACATTGTCATAATAATAAAAGATCTGAAATTATTATTTTAGTAACTTTGATCCCCCCAAACTCCTCCGATCCCAAATTTCATTCCAATCCGTTCGGTAGTTTTAAAGAAGTCATTTTTTAATAACTTTGATCCCCCCCACCCCCCCCCCCCTAAAATTTAGAATTTTTTCAAACCCTTTCTTAGTGAGCACCTATGGCCCTAGAGGAAGCTACATACCAAATTTCATTCCAATAAATTCGGTAGTTTCGAAGAAAACGTTTTTTAATAACTTTGATCCCCCCAAAGCCCCCTAAAATTTCAAATTTTTTCAAACCCTTCCTTAGTGATCACCTATGGCCCTAGAGGAAGCTACATACCAAATTTCATTCCAATCCGTTCAGTAGTTTTGTAGAAGTCATTTTTTAATAACTTTGATCCCCCCCAAACCCTCCCTAAAATTTCGAATTTTTTCAAACCCTTTCTTAGTGAGCACCTATGGCCCTAGAGGAAGCTGCATACCAAATTTCATTCCAATCCGTTCGGTAGTTTTTGAGAAATCGTGATGAGTGAGTCAGTGGGTTTTGGCTTTTATATATACAGATTAAGTTTCAATCTAGTTTTGTTAGCGTAGTGTATTTGGAACGTAAAAACTGTGTTTTTCAACATAAGAAATTTGAAATTGATAAATGTTTTTATACAGTTCTATTTAGAAATAAATTACAAAACTTTTTTACGCTTACAAAAAAAATACAAAAAATATTTACTACTTGTTATGTAGACCTAAAGTTTAACTTTTTCCTTTCGTTACTGAACATTTTTTGTTTCTTTAGCTAATAACTTTTACAATTTCAAAAGAAACTAATTTTTAGTTACATATTTGAATTCTTTGAAGTTTCTTCTACAAAAAAGCTATTGAACACTTTTGGATTGGGGTTCATTTACTATTTTTGGCGAATTTTTAAAAATATGCTTGCAAAACGCTATAAACGGGCTTTTCAATTTTAGCTTTAACGATGCCAGTTCTAGGGTTAAGAAACAGGATTCAGCAGTTGTTGCAACAATTACTCCAGACACACTGAACAAGGTTTGGGACAAACTCGGCTGTCGAGTGACTAATGGGTCTCACTTTGAACACTTGTAGCACAAACTGTTTGAGTTGCTCTTTCATTGGATGTATTCTTTATAAATTGTAAGTTAAATGTAATAAATACTACAAAGCCCTAAAACTCTGATATTTATTTTGAAACACCCGGTATTTTACACAAACTATCCATGTTTTGATAACGTATAAAAATAATACTATTATTCTAATGCCAAGATTCATAGTTTAAAATTTTAAATACCAATTCAACATTATTTTTCGGAATAAACTGATAAATATTGCAAACGAAATTGGTATAACTTTATCTACATGGTTGTTAATCGACTTTCTAAATATGTTTGATCCGAAATAAAACTACAATAACATTATTATACGGTCAGAACTTGCCACCCATAAGTGATGATCTTGAATGCACTACATATAAGTTGGATTTTAATGCCAGGAAAATAGGGACTTAACTTAAAATCTTTCCTCAGTACTTCTTGTCCTAGCAAGATAACCAAAGCTTTTAAAAAAATTGAAAATAATTTAATAAAATTGATAAAAAAAAGATCTGCAAATAATAAATACGAGATAAAAAAGATAACAGTTATAGAGAAAAAGCTTATGGAATTTACAAATCTTGCTTTCCTATTACTGAGGCATGTCATGGTTACATTTCTTGCCAAAAAGTATTCAGGCAAAAAAAGTGTGACATTCATTTCAAACAAGTGCATGCTTGTGAATACATCGGATGGTCTATAAGTCAGTTGATGTTTGTAGTTAAGTTCAAGCTGTAGTTGTATGATTAGTTAATCAGCTGTTTTGTTCTACAGCACATTGTTGTAATGAAATACTAAGTTTATTTTAAAATGAACCACAACTATACAGTTTTATCGACTGACATATTTCCCACCCAGTGTGTTTAATCAATAAAACAGACTAACTTACATATTGATTACAAGATAAAGCTGAATCTCTAAGGACACTTTGCTCCAGAATTGTAGCGTCCTGGATCTGGAATCAAATGAAATTAAACTTGAAGAGTTTTGTAAGTTTTTTTAGCAAAACAATAGATAAAAACATGTGAAATATTATTTGTAAAAGGAAACTAATCATATAATATTGTGTTTAATGGACCAAAAATTATAAACAATTATTATTTAGTACTTGCCTTAGCAATCCTTTTATAAGTTTTATCTCTCGTTTACAGCTGTTTCACCTTTTCATTCAGGCATCATCAGAAAGATCACAAAAACATTTTTCACAGTTACGCTCAATAACAGAGATTAATTTGGTGTTTAAACCATAAATAAATAAAACATAGTACGTATAAAACACAAAACGACACTTTATAAAACATGTGAAAGACTTGTTAAGTTTATTAATGTCACAGTATGTGATTGTCATCAAATCTCTCATAACACAAACTAAAAGATATGTTCAAACTGGCAGTCAGTAGCAGCGTGAGGGAGGCATCTTATCTATTAAATCAAATGATGATGATGCCCGAATGAAAAGGTGAAACAGTTGTAAACGAGAGATAAAACTTATAAAAGGATTTCTAAGGCAAGTACTAAATAATAATATTATATTAATAGCAATCGGATATGGCTACAAGTACAATAATGGATATTATTTAACCTCCCAAACCACCTATTATATTTTTGTTTGTTTTGAAACCCAAATATCCTACATAGAACGTACAATCTATATATTATTTTATTCTTTGTGAATTTCTTTATCTTTATTGTTACACCTTATATTATTCTCATTCCACATATACACATTGAGAAAATCTTACTCAAGTTACTTATTCTGATGATACGAGATGTGTTTTTAAAGTGTAACTACCATGTTTTATTATGGCTGCTCCAGCACTGCAGTCGCCATTCCACTTATTATTGTCTAGTACCTACTTTCTACCTATGTCTTGTCTAGGCACAGACGGTATTACAGGGGGATTCTTCTTCTTCAAGTTTGTTTGTACCTATTTAAAATGTCTTAGACAGTTGAAAATTTTGCCGATTGTGAAATACACACAATTGACAACGACTACAAAACAGGATTGCTCATGTTACGCCGAAATCCAAATAGGAATCAACGGAACAGAGTCATTCAGCATCACACAAGAAAATTAAGTTTAAGGCTGTGCTCCAGTAAGAGAAAGCAACCGGCATCTACAGCATTTCACCCTATAGTGGTATCTAAACAGTGAAGTTTCTGGCACTTTGACATTGCCTCATTTAAAATTATTTTATAAATCCATCTTTTGTAATTGAGTGGTGAAAAAAACTTAATATTCTTTGTAATATTGTAAATCCGGCCTGCTAATCACTTTTAATTTTAATTTTTTTTATTGTGTAAGGAAAGAGTTCAAACCCAGTACATTAATAATGTCAATTATGTGACAGATGAATGGGATTTTTTTTAAATGTGAAGTGCAAAACTAATGAGTATTGTGATTGTGGTTAAAATGGGACCTTGCAAACAATTTTATGATGCAAAATAAATGGTTGTAAATTTAACATTTATCTTACGGGATAAAATCGAAGATGGCCACCACTATTGCAGACCCTTAAGTAAGTCATTTCAACTCAGAAAATCATGTACTCTGTGTTTAGGGACATGCAGTGTGTGTTGCTTGTAAATTTTTACGTCAGGATGACACAATAAATTCCGAGACATACAGTGAAACCTTAACTAAATTACATGTGCAACACAAAATAAAACATGAGGAAGGCTCAAGAAGGGGATGTTTTTTTTGCTTCATGACAACGGATGTCCAAAAAAAAACATGTCTTATCAAACCCAAAATCTTATCATGTCATTTGGCTGAAAAAACACCTTGATCATGCTGTGTCTAGCACAAAAGAGTACCTCTTATTCCTGCACTTGAAAAATCATCTAGGTTGTCAATGCCACAACCATTGTGATGATGATAACATTAAAACAGCTGTGCTGAAGTGGTTGGTAATTTAGACGGCAGATTTCTATGAGGATGGAATTCGGAAGCAGGTTATACTATATAATAAGTGCATGTTGATGGTAATTAAGTGAAAAAGTAGATAAAGATACAGTTTTCATGTAAAATAAAATATGGACTTGTTTTTTTTATATTAAAAAGTTAATTATTTTAAAACATGCCTTGTAGATTGTGAATTCCCACAGTATGTTTTGAACTAAATGTTATGTGAGAAACTGTATAAAGGGTCTGGTACTACACACATCTCAATTAATACTATGATTATTTCCACCATACATAATGTGTTTTTATTTTTCTCATACTTCAAAAGATAACCGAGTTATCGCATAAAAACTCAAAATACAATTTCTTTATTTACTGAAATTGTTGTTTCTGTATTACCAATTCCCATAAAAGCGAGTGTACATCCGTATTGTAAGTGAGTAACAATATAACAGCCGATTTCATTCATCATCTGTAATACTTAAACAACACCTAGCATAGATTTATTCTTTGGGCCTATGTTTACAACTTCCATCAATAATATATGAGTCTGGTGGAGTTGACATTTTTTAAATATGAGTTTAATACTTAATGCAAGCTATAACACGTTATAAAATTTGCTTTCAGGTTATAAAATTAATATAAATACAACCTTCTATTACCAATATATTCGTTTATACAAATTTGAAGAAGAGATACTCATTTCCTTAGCTTCGGAAACATTTGTACATCTTTGTATAACATATAAACATATTCCATTATTAATTTCTTCATTATAATATTAATAACTTCTAAATCATTAGTTTATCACTATAAAATAAAAAGCAATTAAAAGATAGTATTCTTGTCAATATTTAGATATATAATAATGTATATAAATATTAAATTTTAACAAATAAGCCTACAGTTTTATAACCGTTATAATTGTACACATTTACCAAGTTAAAAAACCCCGTCAGCATAGTTGGGTAGGCCAAGACAAAGTCTGTTGTCTTTAAATAGTTTTTTTTTAAATGATGTTTTTCTGACGTGTCCCAAGTAGCAAAAGTTGTTGGCATTACGTTGGCCCAACGTTGACGTCCACGGTTGGCCAACTGTAAGATTTGGCACACTTTACAACGGTTGGCCAACCAACTAATTGCCAATGTTGGCCCACCCACTCATTGCCAACGTTGGCCCAACGAAGTAGTTCCAATGTTGGCCCAACACACTGTTTACTTACATTAAGCCAACACAAACAATTATTACTATAAATTTACTTTTTTGTGTACTTACAGCTCTCAGTCCTTTATTTTTTTTTTTTTATTCCCTGGTGACGTACGTTTCGCCTTTTCTATTCAGGAATTATCAAACCTACACTTCACGAGTACTTTACATTTGTAAATGCGTGTCAAGTTTTTAAAATGAAACACTTATACAAAACATACACAAACAACATGTAACACATAACACAACACAACAATCAATAGGGACATTTAAATTTTATTTACAATTACGCGAGCCGAACGTACGTGTGGCTGCGATCGTTTTTTGCAAGCTACTACGTTCGGCTCGCGTAATTGTGAATAAAATTTAAATTTCCCTATTGAGTGTTGTGTTATGTGCTACATGTTGTTTGTGAATGTTTTGTATAAGTGTTTCATTTTAAAAACTTGACGCGCATTAAGAAATGTAAAGTACTAGTGAAGTGTAGGTTTGATAATGCCTGAATAGAAAAGGCAAAACGTACGTCACCAGGGAATAAAAAAGAAAAATAAAGGACTGAGAGCTGTAAGTACACAAAAAAGTAAATTTATAGTAAAATTAACCAGTTTAGTAAGGCAATCAGAAATAAACAATTATTATTGTCCCAACCAAAGCCCAGCAATCGAATCATCTCTCTTAAAACATAAGCTATACCTGACAATCTTCCCCGTAGGAAAGATAGGTTCCTTTAGTTGGTAATATATAAAGAAGGTAGGAAAGATACATGGTTGTAATATGTGGAAAAGAGAAGGAAAGATTAGTAATATAGAAGGTCCGGGAGGTGCTGGTATGTGATAGGGAATAAAGAAAATTTACTTAGGCCTATAAACAGTTATTTTTCATTAGAACAACTTTAATTTACTAAAGTAAAAACAGTTTACAAAACATAGTTACAACATTGCAATCTTTTGGTAGTTCTTTACTCATTATTTCACTTCTTAATTTGTATAGGCTATTTAACTGAAAAAAGCGCACTATTACTAAAAGTTGTGCCATTGTCTGGCAGAACTTTATTATACGATTTTATAAACATTTTTCACTTCACAACACTAATTAAATTATCACTACCGGTACACAAACTCAACTTGTCAAATTTTCACTGATCTACACATCGTAGGCTATCTCTCCTGAAACAGAAAAAATAACAGATTTTTTTAAACACAGAGGAAACATGATACATATCAATATACTAGGGAGGGAGACCCTTAGATATATTATAAAGATGGATAAAGGTGTAGGGCCTATTATTAGCTATACATTCTTTTTAATAAAGATATGGCAGGATTAATCAAACCGTAGTTAATTTAAATGTGTACATTCAATTGCTTAAGTTTATGATATAACGAGAGTTAAGTTACACTAAAGATCCAGCATTATTTTTATTTATATCTACTCCTATAAATTAACATAACCTACAAATTAGAAAAACAAATTAATGCTATAAAATCAGCTGTTAATGGAAGTTTAGAGGTGTAAGTAATTAATATATGGTAATACGATTAAGATACAAACACTGGGTCAACTTCAAATTTTAAGATATTTTAGTTAGACAGCATATTAAAGAAGAGTTAACTCAAATATTATTGTCTAACTAAACTATCATACAATTTGAAGCTAACCCAGTCTTTGTAAACTATTCACCATTAATATCAGATAATTTATTCTACCAACAATATGCATCTTCAATCAGTTGAGCTATATATTTTAAATAAATAAACAATATTTTTTAAACTAGGTATCTCTAAGCTTACACCCAATTTTCTTTTAAATTATTTGTAAATTTTAATATTTTTTCTACATACTTTAGGGGATACACATAATATTTCACCTATGATTCATAATTTCAATATTTATTCTACGATACAAAATAGTAACACACTTTAAATGGAGAACAATTTTTAATAATTTATAATAACAATGTCTTGTTTTTAGACTTGACGAATTTAAATCAAGCAAAAACTTTGCCTCCGTCGTTTTACGGACATTTCAGTTTTTAAATTCATAGTAACTTATGAGAATGTTAGCCGACATTACTGTAGGCCTACAAACATTAATGTATAAACATACATTATATTATAACCCTCTTCAAAATTAAAATTAGTAACCTAAACTGTTTCAATAAATTTAAACCATACCGTAAAACTCAAATGAAAAATATAAGCTTATAGGTACCATTTTAAAACCTTAACCTAAAAATAACTATAATTCCAAATCGAAACTAAAATATAGCTGAAACACTTTTTGAAGATTCAGCCTTCAAATCTTGTCGTTTTAATTCCAGGCCTAGGCCTAAATGATGGTACCTAATTATGATTGTCAAAAAACACAAGTATGACATTTAAATGAAAACACTAAGAGTTAATACAATTATTAATAATAGGTAAGGCTGCCTATGGTTTCCCGGCATCAGTGAAATGTATAAATACTATATTTATTAAGAAAAAAGTTCAGGTTTGTGTATTTGTAGTAGTAAATTGAATTTCTGTATTAAATTTTGGGTAAAGTCTAGACATAACCTAACCAAGAACCAATTATATAATTAACAAGATACCTAGTAGGCTTGCAGTTGTCGAAGTATCTAACAGATTTTGGCGTAAGTTTACTATTCGACCCTAGCCAAATATTTTTGCAGACAACGACGTTGTTTTACATTCTAGCCTACTGTTAAATGTTGAATACAGGTAAACATACTGTGACTAAATAGGCCTACTATAGGTTAGAACCTTTTAGGTTTTTTTTATTATTCATGCATTTCTGTTGCCATAGGTTAGCCTAGGGGTCGAATAGTAAACTTGCGCCCAGATTTTTTGAGTGTAGGCTATTTGTATTATTAATTTTAACCTCAATAACTTGTTTATCTTATAAACAATAGAAACGATGCATTTATTATTCCCCCAAGTAGGCCTATAAACAATAATTAGCCTACTTTGGCAAATAGCAAACTGTAAATTATGTAATTATTCTTATGCATACTACCTAGTCCAGCTTGTAAAATCTTTTTATAATTAATATTTTACCTTATAGGCCTTCAAGCAAGTCTACCAAATATTAAAAATCACTTAGTTTAACCTAAAAGTTAATTTACGGTAGGTAGTGTACAACAAGTAACCTACCACTTTAAAAAATAAAACTGTAATCACATGTTACAATTAATTGTGAACAATTATTTATTTTAAAACAAGACAAGAACTAAACCCTGTTAGTATTTTTTTACTAATCTAAAAGTAAAATATATAAGTGCTGTACTTACTCGCAAAGAAAAAGATCAATCATTTCCACTTCACAAGGCCAAAGAACACAGACTTAGAACACACAATGGTGGTAAAGTTTTTAAGAAAACAAATCGTTTTCATTTGAAAATGCCAAATGACACAGACTTAATGAACACACAAGTCACTGAAGTCACAATGATGCTTGGCTGCTTGGTGCAAATCAGGTGCAAATGCAAAACTGGAACTTTGAGGATGAACAATGAATTTTTTGTAATGGCGGATTCGCGATGTCACCGATGCACGCTACATGTTATAGAATCATGAACTTTATTAATAACTTTATATCACTTAATCTAACAATATAACCGATTTTTAAATAATGTTTATTACACGTAAATATTAATATAATAAGGAATTAATAAAGATAATTTTATACAGACTAACTCCCAACATTGGCCCAACAGAAAATTTCACTGTTGGCCCAACAGAAGGAATTATTGGTTGGGCCTCTGTTGGCAATATGTTGGCACCCCAACCCACCATTCCCCAACGGTGCCGACAATTCCCCAACGTTGGGCCAACGATGTGTGCTACTTGGGGTATCTCTAATTAATCTGCCTGTGATTTTTCACGGGGCTTACTAGTTATAGACAGTAAAAAGAAATTTTGTAAAAGAGATATTTGACATTAAACATTTTAAATTTTATAGTATGCAAAATACCATTCTGGATTTGTGTACAAGGGTAAACGGCTATGTAACAAATATGAACACATAATTTGATGTCAATATATTTTCTGTTTCCAAAGATATTAAGTATTTAGTAAGAAAAACAAAATGGTGGATAATTCAAAAACTTAGCATGTATGGACCTATGTTTATTGTACTTTTTTTTTATTTTTAGTAATAGAATTGCCTCCTAGAATCCCCTAGAATGTCCCACCTTTCCTCGTGGGACATATACACTAACATTCCCTGTATACACATTTCCCTGTATATACACTAACAACTATAATATGGTTTTTCATCAATCCAGACTAAATCTAGTCCCATCAGAATTACTGTACAACGAAAACTATTTATTTTTTTACCTATAATCGTCTGACCCTCTGCTTCTGAAGTTCTCTGAGTAGCAGTTCCAGATCTCCAAGTTACAGGTTCAGGTTCTTTCAGCAGCAGTGGATTGTTTCTGTGTACCAATGTAAGACCATAGCCACTTGAAAAAAGAAATTTTATAGATAAATACAACAAAACCAATGTTCAACGCTTTCACAAGAATCTGCGGTGGTGAAAAGAAATTTGTGATTTGTTAACCATTTGTTCTGATGTCATTTTTCATCTTAGGATCGTAAGCAGATTTAA